>VYZP01025645.1:21598-34782 GCA_013400635.1 Hypocryptadius cinnamomeus
CTTTTTTCTTGTAACTGGTAATTATACCAGGAAAAGCAACCGAAGGAAAAGGGGCACTAAAAAAAACCTTACTATGTACCTTTTTTTTCACAAAGGGCTCCCAGAAGCTTCCTTCTACTTTCCCTACTTCTTTAAAAACATAACAGTGGATAAAACCAATCATTTTCAAACCAAGTTTTTAAAATATTATCTTTCTAGCTGAGGCAAAGCAAACTAACCAGTCGACTGCAATACTGGAGATGATCACCTGCTGGTCCCTTGCAGCCACAAAGCCCTGAACTCCACCTCTTGTCTCGATGGAAATGCTACCGACTGTTTTAATCCCCCATCCCCAAATTTTTAACACACATCAATTAAAAACCCCAATAAATCACTTGTTAAAAAGCTTGATAAAGTATTTTCTAGCTGCTAAAGATTCCCTCACAAATATTGCATTTTAGGGTCAATTTCAAAATAGCAACAGGTTTGCTCTTTTTTTTTTTTTCTCCACATTTATACAATTTTGGTTCCATTTCTATACAGTGAGGTGTCAGGAAGAATAGTGAAGAGTTAACTCCTTCCATCCCAAACTTTCTACCACAGCACCTTCACCTTTCTTTCCCTTCCCCACAATACACCATTAGACTGACTTTTATAAATAGCCAGTTTGGAAGGATCCTTTTTTTTTTCCCCTTTTCCCTTTGAAAAATTACCTAAAGCCTTTTTTTCCCAAGCAAGTTAATGTGAACTTGGGAATGGCAATTAAATTGTCAGAATTAAAAAATTTGTTTTTAACTAGAAGGTAGCCAGAAGTATAGTCATGGGGCTGGTATTGATTGTCTGAACAGAGAACATTAGTCTTCAGGTATTTATTCTGCCACCTCTGCACCAGAGGTTCTCCTTCAAATCAAATCAATCCTTGGAAAAGATTGGTTCTTGCTCCTAAGACACATAACTAGGCTGCAACAGAGCTGATTGTTGTTGTCCTCTCTAGGTTTTACTGAACAATATCTAGGCTTCCAATTGTTTCTGAATCACTTTAATAGTTGCAAATTGTGATGATTCCTACACTGTGAGTTCTCTGGGGTAGAGAATACATCTAGTTGTATTTGTAAGCCATCAAGCAGTTGATAATGTATATCTTCTGATGAAAGTGAGCTAAAATCCATGTTATCAAGCATGGTTACAGCTTGCACTGTTCCATTATTTATGCATTATTTTCCCCTGCTTCACTTTTGGCAAAATCCCCTATGTCCGATTTCAGGTTTTGGTCTGTGATATTTTGAAAAAAACTTAAACAGGCAGTAGGGAACATTATATAAATTATCTAAAAATGCTTTTGCTTCAGAGGCATGTAAAATTAATTGACATTGAATAATTAATAAAAAATTATTGATATGAAATCATAACATACTGGAACAAATACTCTGCAAATGCTAGGGATATCTACACCATGAAAGTCTGGTTCTAAAAAATCTGAGAACAATTGGAATTTCTGATATGAAATTGGTTAATATTAGAAGTTTATAAACACAATTCAGAAAGAAATTGATCAAATGGTCACTCCAGTTGATCTTTTTGATAACTGTACCTTCTAAAACTCAAGAAAATAATACCCAAACAAACTAAAAAAAACACACCAAGAAAGCCAAATCTAAAATGAAACAGTAAAAATCCCAACTGTCTTTGCACTCCTACACATTGCATATAGTTTCCAGTTGAACTTGAATTTGTACTTCAGTCATAGATTTTACACCTTGCTAGTGGAAGTCCTCGGAAAAAGATTGTTGTATGTGTACACACACTCAGGCAGATAACAGGCAGATAACAACTATCTATAATTTCAGAAGTCGCACTAAATAATGACTTAGGGTAAACTAAACTATTCACTGCATAGATAGAGAAACAGAAGGACTACAGATAACAAAGGCAGTATGAAAGTTCAGAATAAAACAACATCAGGAAATTAAACAAAATAGAAGACTGTTAAGCATGTCAAAATCTGAATAGAAAGGCAGATAGAAAACAATTATGTCTATTTAAATTACCAGAGTTAGCTACCAGCTATGCTTATTAGCTACTTCTGAAATAGGGCTATTTTTATTCATTCTTCCTTTGGATTGACAAAAATTGTTGTCCTGTCAATTACAAACTGATTATAAACCACAGCCCTTGAAATATAGCATGGATTCATGAAAATATCACATTAGTATGAAATATGAATAATTGCATTACTGTGTCTTTACTTGCGGAAGAATTAGTTATGCAAATTTAAATGGTTGCTCTAGATATTTTTCAGTAAAAATAAAGATATTTTTAAATTTTATATAAACAGCATAAAGATTAAATATGAAAATACAACTGGAATACATCAAACTTTGACAATATCTATTTAACTTAAAGTACACATAATATTAAAAGGGGAGGAAGTTGTTGTTCATCCATGGAGTTTTAAACAGATAAAACCTTAGTGCTCTACAGTCCATGGTATAAGAACAACACATCATGTTAAGAACAACCACCCCCAAAGCAAAAAGTGGGTTAATTAATTCTACATCTTGTTCTTCTTTCTACAGTCAAAGATGTAGAGCTCTACAAACATTGCTTTCAGATCACTTTATTGACTATTCTCTGTATGGTCGTTCATTTCAGAGGACTGATGTCACATTTGGCATTATATCAGCTGACATACTGTAGACATTTTCTCCCAGAAATGGCTCTTAAAGGCTGAGAGCAAGAGGTTAAGATGCCTGATGGAAACCAACTTTATGACAATGATGTTCTTCTACGTTCATACAGCACTCTTAACAATCTAAAATTAGCATAAACTGCATCTCCACATACAATTTGTGTGGGCATATGTATGCATGTATGTATTCAGTAATTCACAAGCTAATAAAGAAAAAAAATCCAAAAAATCCTAAATTTAGATTATTTGCTCCATGACTTGTGCCTTCAAGGTGAAGGATACTCAGCTTTAACTATAAGCAAATTATTTTTAAGTGCAAGACTTTTCTATCTTATCAGTGTACCCTGATTAGACAGCAAAGACATAAAATTTTGTACTAAACCCCAAAGTTCACTGGCTTTGGGTGTGGTTTTTTTTGCTTGTTTATATTTTGATTTACCATAGAATTCTCAAACTGACTATTGTATTAGTTGGTAAATACATTCCCCTCTAAAATAGATGTAGCATCTTACATCGGACTGATCCCAGGTTATGAAATGAGGAGTAAAAACTGTAAAAAAAAAGTAATCTCCTTTTTTGAAAATCACCACGTAGAAATGATTATTACTATTTTGCTGCTTGAGCAACACTTAGCACGTCAGCATTTGCTACTCTTATTCCATATCACATTCTTGCAGAAAAGTTTGAGGACTTAAGGAAAGGTACAGTTTAGCTTGTAGAAGTATTACTTCTCTTCTAACATACCTGTAACAATAAGCAGATACGTGCTAACTGAAATAATTGGTGTGGATTTTGACCAGGAAAAATTCTTCTGAAGTTACTAAAGTATAAGCAGGTAATTTACACGAAAGTCCGTCCAGGGATTAATGGCAAAATTGCGTCCACCTTCCTTCTGCCTAGTGAGGACTGTAATTGTTGTATGCAAGGTATGCACCACCCAGACCAGCTGAGATGGGAAGAAGGGGCTCAGCTGCTCTGTGAAGGAATGGCCAGGTTATCTCTATGGAAAACACGCCCAAAACGCAATGCAAAACCTTTGCTTTGGGACCATTTGCCAACATCCTGCAAGGACGAAGGTCCAGCCTCTCCCACCAGGTACTGTAACCTGCTGCTGGTGGCAGGAGGCAGATTTTACACTGACCATGCTCTCCGGCTGCCCTGAGTGTCGCTTCAGGATGTGTCGATCCGAGGGGGTTACGCACAAATCGTCGCCGGCGCCGCAAGTCATCTTCCCAGTAGTCGAGGCGCCAGAACTCACGAGGACGACTACAATGAAACAGAGGAGCCACATATGTTAGCAATTATCAACCAGCATGGTAGCGCTGAATTTCTGCATAAAGCTCTCCTTGTTTGCGCTGCTTTCGCCTTTTTTTTTCTAACCTCCCCCCCTTTCTGCAATCTTTTACTTAGGTATGTCCTTGAAAATAACAATATCACCTTCCAGTCTAAGGAACTCCTTTCCCTTTTTTCTTGGAAGGTGAAATGAGCACTAAATACATCATTTTGAAATGAATTGCTGACAGTGTGATCAGTTTCCCCACACTCTAGTGGCATGTGCTCCGATTTCAGCCTCATTTCAGCCTCAGCAGGGCACCTTTCTCAGTGACTGCATTTATAAACCAGAATAGGGAAAAGGCTATTATAAATATGGTATAGCATTACCTATATTAATCAAAGTCTGTCCCCCTTCATTTTTCTTCCTAATTTGTGCCTTTTTGCACAAGGTCAGTAAATCATGCCATGAATTCTTGGTCCAGAAAGTGTTAACTTTAATGAATACCTCAGTTACATGGTTATGTATGTGATAATAAAATATTACTCTGTTTAGATGTGCAGGAATTTAATTAAAATAATCTCTTAAAATATTCATTACATTTAGCCCCTGAGGCTTAGAACAACACGAGAAAATGCATTTCTTTTCCATTTACTGTTTTTAAATAAACCATTCCAGGAGAGTGAAACAGCAATCTATTTTCGAGCAAATCAGATTGCATTTCTGGTTTATGTAGTTGTGTTTTTACATTTAATTAAAAACTACATGTTATGATGTGTAATAGTTGCTACATAGAAAGCATACTTTCAAAAAATTACATCTAGAAAAGGTTATACCAAATTCATTATTTGCCATTTTATGCTCCAAATATACGTAGATCTTTTTAATATGGTCATATATAAAAGTGCCAGTTACTATCTGTTTAGATGATCATGAATGAATGCCACTGTAAAACAGTATTTTAGCCCAGAGAATGTACAGAAAATGCCAATTTCAAGTATGGCAAATAAACAAACAGAAAATACCTGAGGCATAGAATAGCCATGATACCCTGAAAATGTGTACGTTCAGACTAAAAAACATGGATTTTGTTTACAAAGCCAGTATTAAAAAAAAAGATGAAAATACAGATATATATATTTCATTTCTGATCCAGGAGCTAATAGAATGTATACTTGTGAACACTGACAAATGAATAGGCACAACTAATTTACAGATCACAATGTTAAAAAAGCTTGCTATCTACATTCGTAGTTCTGAGGTTAAAGGCAGAAATTAGTTTTAATGTAAATCAAGGTTTCAAACAAATGTAGTAACAAAAGCCAGAATGATTTGTATAACACTACTCTCAAACACGATTTGTAGATATTAAAAATTCTGACTGAAAACAATTTTATCAAAATGGAGGCTGTCTTTGCAGTCTTCATTAAAATTCGATGCCTATTTCTAACACCAAAGAAAAAGTAGTGCTAGTCTTCATCTTCCTAATTGCTTAATTTCAGAAAAATACTGGAAGTATTGGAATCAAATTCCCCAGTATCTTATTTTCGCACTTGTCTGTATTACAGTCATGCTAAAATTGGGCTGCTCTGATTATAAGACCCAATGATTTTGGAATAATTAACCAAAGAAAAACTACAACATACAGGAAGATATGGGTTTATTCAAAGGTCGATTAATAACTTAAAATTCTCCATTAGTGATTACAGAAAAAAAGCAGAACACAGCTGGCTATGTGCATGCCTTTGATAGTCGTGGAGCATGGATAGGCACTTCATCATTCTGCCTTCCTACATTTATCTGTTAAAATTATTATCAAATATCAGCCAGGATGCAGTCGTGAATCACAGGCTGCTCCTCGTCTTCAGGGGAATGATACAATGAGGGTCTATTCATCAGGGTGGCAATCGGCACGAGTAATTAGTTCCCTGCACTGGGATCTCCTACAAAGCTTATTTCAGTCAGCACCACAAACATATGACAATGAAAAGCTAATGGAAGCCGCTAAAATTTGTTAACCTCTTCTGCCATCAATCCTTCTGGTGTTCTGGGCTGCAGTATTATGCAAAGATGCTAAATTATTAATTTGTCATTCATCTACCTCGCCAGAGTTTTGATAGAATTAAGTGATGCCATTCTTCTGGATAACAATTACAATTATAGCACATTACAAAACTATGCTAAAATTATTAGGAAAATAGGTAACAATGATCAGGCATGAAATATTATCCTGAAACATAATATATCTTTAGTCTCTTGCTTTTATTTTCAGTTCTGCATACAAAATTTGCATAGGATTCTATCTCCTTCAGTGGTGCACTGATTATTCACACACAACTACATAACCATTACTAGATTGTGTATTTCAGTATTTCTAAGTTTTGGCAACCACTGCATTATGAGGGGAAAAAAAAATTATCTACTCTTCACACATAGAAAAACATCCAACAAAACCCTGCAAAGCCAAAAATAAAACACCTGTGTTGACTAATTGTTACAAGTGAGCCATTTTTGAGAGCAGCTACTGGGAAAAATGCATTTTTGAACCAATATAAGCCAGTACACCACACAGCACACTGCCTTACTAGTAAGAGCAATTAACCACTGCAGTCCCATCCCCAAAAGGCAATGCTGTGCCATGCTTTGTTCCTCTGCAGCCAGGGGGAGACAGACAGAAATATTGCTCTGATTTGGGCAGAACTGACTGCTGGCAGACTGAAGGACTGTGAAGCAAAGGGCCAAGGAGGCAGATTTTAGGGAAACTACAGGGGACATTTGACAACAGGAGTTCCTGCAGTAAAGGCTGCCATATGGACTAAAGGTGCTATATGAACTGGATCGATGAATGTAAGTACTCAATTAGTCTAAATGCAAGAGCAACATCACTCAGGGGATCAGGGATTTATGAATTATAAATCATACGATTTGCATAGATTTGTCAGGGCCCCCTCCAACATGATACACAGTAATTAGTGGTTCCTTAGTAACAATATTGACTGAATCGAAACAAAGCTTTTATATTTTTTTTTATATTTTTTTTATATTAAGTGTTTTATTCAAATAGCATAACCATTCTATTGCTTTATTTTTCCAACAGTTTCCTAAATTGCCAGGCTATGTACTCAGAATTAAGAGAAAACCTTCCTCTCATTCTCATGCACCTAACTTCATTGTTAAAATTGTACAGAGATGAGATAAAATTTAAAATGACCTATATAACCTGTTCCCTCACGATTTTGTACCATGAAAAAAATAAGTCGCTTCACTGTTGGCAATGAGGAAAAGTCTAAATGCTCATTTATCTCCACTATCAGAACAAGAGACCTGTATTTCCTATCAGTTTCAAAGATTAGGACAATTGGAGACAAAACATACCAACTGCTGTACTAGTTTTGTTATGGTGTCATAGCAAAGGTATTTTAGGCATGGAAACTACCTATTAGTCCTCATACCCTTATAGATTTAAATTGAATATAAGCCACACCAGAAAATAATGAGAGGATAATGCAATTGCTGAAGAATCACTTCTTGTAATGTCTTACCCCACTGTGTATTTCGAGACACTCTGCCATCCCAGAAAAGAAACAGTCAACACACCAGTGTGGGCTGTAAAGGGACTGCGTGAGGGAGGGAAGAGGAAAGAAAATGCAAACCTACAAAAGCAACATTTTGAGAGATCTTTGGCTGTACTCAAGCCACCAGTTAAGTGAGAATGGATTTCAGCACAGCACAGCAGCCCCCATTCAGATCCTTAGATGAGTGAAGTAGCAAATAAACAAATACAGAACAGAAAAGAGAAACAAAGAAAGGCAAAAGAGCACAGTGTTACAGAAGTCTTCAGAGACAGAGGATGGCTAGAGCTCTAAAAGACCTCTTCCATCTAGAAGGCTTTTTAACCTTAAAGGCAAGAAAATCCACTTCCACAAAAGGCAATCACAACAAACTTAAAAACAGAGAAGCCTGTGTGAAGATACCAAGATAAATTTGGAGATTACACACTCCTTGTCAGAACTCTAACTGTAGAGTTAAGCAGATGAGTCAATCTCCAAACCTAATCAATCCTTGGTCTCTTCACTAAGACCATCAGCAAGGCAATCAATCAGTGACGACAATTCCTAAGGTGTAGATGCTCAAACATAGGGACTTAGGCCAAATTATTTTCATAGACAGCCAAAACCAGAGTGGCAACACCACTCATGCATCAGGAGCAACAGTACAGATCTGAAAGGAAATCTAAAAGAAGGCAGCTCCACGATTTCTGCATCACCAACTACATGCCTACCCCACCTTCTGGTTATAATTTATTACACACTTTGGTTGCAATGGCTCATCAAATGCAGATATCAGGTGCTCTTTCTAAATTACACAAAAAAGCAAACAAAGAACACAGATAGTGGTGCCCAACTTTAAAGGAAAAATAAGTCAGATTATTTTAACACTGTTAAGGAACACTTCCTGGTCTACAACTAGATATCTTTTGCTTCCATGTAAAATGTTTCAAGAACTCAAACCAGATATCTTCTGCAATAGACACAAATATTTTTCTCAAAAAAGACAAAAAACAAAACCAAACCTACAAAAACCCCAACAATAAACATTTGCATTTGAATCACAGAATCATAGAACTGTTTGGGTTGGAAGGGACCCTAAAGATCATCCAGTTCCAAGCTCCCTGCCATGAGGAGGGACACCTTCCACTAGATCAGGTTGCTCAGGGCCCCATCCAACCTGGCTTTGACCACTTCCTGGGATGGGGCATCCACAACTACTCTGGGCAATCTGTACCAGTGCCTCACCACCCTCACAGTGAAGAATCTCCTGTCAATATCTCATCTATACCTGCCCTCTAAATGTGAAGCCATCTACCCTTGTCCTATCACTCCATGTTCTTGTAGAAAGTCCCCCTTCATCTTTCTTGTAGTCTCTTTAGGTACTGGAATGTGCTGTAAGGTCTCCCTGGAGCCTTCTCTCCTCCAGGCTGAACAGCCCCAACTCTCTCAGCCTTTCCTCACAGGAGAGGTGCTCCAGCCCTCTGATCATCTTCTTGGCACTCTGGATTCACTTCAACCAGGTCCATGTTGAGGACCCCAGAGCTGGATGCAGCACTGCAGGTGGGCTGTCACCAGGGCAGAGCAGAGGGACAGAATCCCCTCCCTCCCCTGCTGCCCACTGTGCTTTGGATGCAGCCCAGGACGCGTTTGGCTTTCTGGGCTGCAAGTGCACATTGCTAGGTCACGTTCAGCCTCTTATCCACCAGCACCTCCAAGTCCTTCTGGGCAGCGCTGCCCTCAATCTGGTCATCTCTCAGCATTGATTTGATTGTCAATCTGAAGATAAAAGTGCTGAAGTTCTGGAAAATACTGCAAAACCTTTGGTGGAGTACCTCCAGCAGACCGCAGGGCATCTTGTAATGCAAGAGGCTGCCTGATCTTGCAAATTGAAATCCATTGCATTTCCATGGCATTCAGCTGGATGTACAGAATATTAACTAAAATCTCTCATATTTTGTATGTAATAGTAAAATGCAAGGTATATTCCACTAACTGACTCAATAAAAGGTGATTTCAGAAAACAAGTGAAACATTTTCTGAAGCAATTCAATACTCTTCTAATGAGCTTTCACAAACTGTGAAAAAGCTTTTTTTTTTAATCTAAAAAAACAAGTTACACCAGACCACACAATGAGCATACTCCTAGCCACATGCCAATAAATATTTATCTAAAAAATGTTTTGTACACATCTAGATATATTACTGACCTGTAACGTAATCAAAAAATATATAACACACTTTGGAATATAAAACATTGACCTTGATGATGGCAAAGCAAATGCTGATGATGTTAACAGGTAAGTTCTCAGCAGTACTACCAAGTTTCACATTTCATGCAGAGATCCCATGCACAACTGTTTGCCACACGGCAAATCAGAGTACTGATGCAGTAGGGAAAATTACTTTTTCCGTAAATCAGGTTCCTGATCTGATTCCCACTTTGCCTGTACTACCAAAGCAAACAGGAAAATATTTGATTAGTATTAAGTCAAAGTTGCAGCTAAAATATTACTCAGCCAGCTACATTCTGTGTGTATTTCATAGCACTTCACTGATAATGTGTCTACTTCAGGACATTAAAGATTAATTAAATCCTGATAAGTGCATTGAGATCTTTGGAAATGCTGCCTACCTATACTTTCTTCAATGGCACAACCTGTTGCAGTTCAACTCTCTCTCCCTCTCTCACCTGCATTCACACAAGCATTTGTGTGGCCACTCTAAACCAAATCACAGTAACCAGCTGGGATTATTAGACTTCATTGTTTTTATTCCGTTTTATACCAGTGACCTGTTCACCCTGCAGCCTCACCAGCAACTATGTCACTAAAAATAAGGGAAAGAGATGTGCAGGTGAGAGAAAGGAAGGAAAGGATGAGGAAGAATATCAAAAAATACATATAATGTAAACATACTCTAGTATTAACACAGTCTCTGCCTTTTCACGTTATCTTCATTTGCCCCAAACACAGACATATCATATTCCATGATACAGACTTCCACAAATGGAAAAAACTGGGAATCCTTAAGAAAAAAACCTCATGCGCAGGCAGGCTCTTAATCTCTGTCACAGTTACTGCTGCAGTAACAGGAACTGGTCATAACAAAGGCCCAAGGCCACTGAGTACAACTTCTTTGGCATAATATCAATTATGAAAAACACTAATGTAATCCAATAAATCAGTATAGTCTATTTACTTCTAACCCTCCTCCAAGAAAACATTTCGCTTTGTCTGTAAAAGATTTTTTTTTTCCCCCCTAAAAGGACCTTTGTCTTTATCTGTGCTTCAATTTTATCAAAACATGCATGGGGAGGGGGTGTTTCCTGGGTCTGCTGAAGAGAGAGCAGAGTCATTCTTTGAGTCTTTCAGAAGAAAGAGATGTGAAAAGCATGTCTTGGTGAGAGATGTGAAAAGCAGGCTATGAACTTTAGGCACAACGTGCATGGACTTAGCACAGAACTCTGAGGACTCAGCACAGTTGCAGGGCACCTTTGTACGGTTTATACCTCAGGTGCTTCCAGTGTAGAGGAGAAGAAGGGAAGATCAGCAAGGGAAGCCTGTCTTAACATATGTTTCATATGTTAGGATATATAAGCATATAAATATAAACATATGTTTATATTTCCCCATATAAACACGACAGTACAAACAGCACAGATCTGTAATTCCTAAATTTTGTATTTTAAAAACTAGTAGAAATGCAGTTAGTATGCTTCTATACAGTAAATAGGAGATTATCTCTTTGTCTCACCCATTAGGCACCTCAGCTACAAGTCCTTGCCCAGGACTCCTGATTTCTGTGTTTTCATGGAGTCATACCAAAAACCCATTCCCACCTAACTAGCATGCAAACAAAACCAGAAGAACAATGTCGTTTTCAGATATCACAGAGACTCTTTTCTGCACTGACAAGCTTTGAATTCCTCATTTAAAAAGCAATCCAGAAAAAATGTCAACTATAAATGCTTCAGTCTCCCTTTATGCATTATAAAGCACCATGTCAGGGAAGACAAGCCCACCTTCAAGGTGTTGCTATCCTAGATCATGGTGCTATTAACCTCCAGTTTAAAAACAGTTCTGTTTATGTATGAGTTTATGCAGGCTCTTCTTTGATCTTTATTAACCCCTTGGTAGCTAACCACAGTCCCCGCTTTTTGGAGCATTCTTTGAAGTGCTGGCATTCCAGTGCACACCGATACTTCAAAGAGGGCTCACTTAAGTACCTGGTACAGTTCTAATCATGTATTCTGCAATCACTACCTTATCTTAGGCTGATCTTATAATGATCAGTCTAAAATAAAGCTGCACTTCCAAAGACGTTACCATGAGACACAGTTCAGTCCATGTTGCATTTCTGTCAAGATTAATTATAAATTAAATGAAATGAAAACTACTCCACTTTTCTACCAGAAGTTAACATGAAAACTTTCTTTTGGCTTGCAGCAAAATTAATTCAGACATGATTTAGACATGGAGAATGAAGGTATAGTAAATTTGCAGAGCGATGCTTTGTCTTAGCTGCTCACAAATCTTCGCAAAACTCACACATCCTACTCCCGACTGCAGTCAACAACATTTGTTTTACAAAGTAACTACAGCTCATACAGACCCCATAAACTGCTGTTCATATTGAAAATAACAATAATTCCCACAATATACAAAAAATAAGTACACTACATCTTGCTGGAGGCTTTTTGCTTTTTGCCTGATAATGCAGAATTTTAGTCTGCAGTACTTGTCACCCCTTCCTTACCAAAATGAGCAATGGATTATAAGAATATGTTGAAGGATACAATATGACGAAGAAGCCAGCTCAATCTTAATCTCCTTAGCCATTCCTGTTAGTTCTGATGCTTTCATTTTAAGCACATGCATAGGAAGTTCCTATTTATTTTCCCACTAATTGCACCAACAGCAGCTTTTCTGTGAGGAATATTTAATTGAAAAATCGAAATATTATGATTAGGATTAATTCTTTCCAGTAGCTGGGGATTTGACATCATCACCTTTCAGCATTTGTGGATATAATATAGATCAACTTTTGACCAAAACAAGAAAATCTGGTCAATTCTGTGATTTTGTTTGTATATTGTTCTGACCCCAAAAGTATTAAACACAGGAACTACAGTAAAGTTTTTCCCAAAACTCTTAGATTTGACCTGCCGCAAACATTTCATCTCTTCTAGAAGAAACAGGATGAAATCACACTCCCATATATCTACACTTTAAGAGCTGTGGCTAACCTGTATCTTTTTCTTTTTTTATAGCTCTCTTAACAGCTGGATACTTTTCTCGCTTCCATAAAAATGTAATAGTGCACCCCTCTGATTCAATAAATACTTTTTTGCTCTATATTCTTCTACAGGAAGTTAATTTTTTTCTCTCTTTTGTATATATTTTTTCTGAGGCCTCTGCCAGAAAAGTCTCAAGTAACTGGGTGGTTTTATTTGATTTTTTGAGAGGCTTTTTTTAATTTGGTTTTTCTTTTTTTTTTTTTTTCTTTTGGTTGTTTGTTTTGGTTTTGTTTGTGCTTTTTGAAGTTGAAATTACTCTTTATTAACCAAATTAACTCAGCAATTCAACAACCACCACAGAGAGGAACAACAAAGACGACTGAGAGATTTAGGTGCAACTTTTTTTTTTTTTTAACATAGAATAATACAGAGAAGACAAACCTCCCTGAGGTGTAC
>VYZP01025646.1:11344-75289 GCA_013400635.1 Hypocryptadius cinnamomeus
TTTTTTTTTTTTTTTTGAAAATACCTTGCATTCCCACATCTGTAGCTACCAGTGGGTTTTTTAGCCATTCCAGGGTTTTGTGTCTACTTTATGTCTATTTTTATGTCTAACCAGTCAGAGAGAAGTATGCTGCATGACTGATTTGTTGTGAAATTCAAGTATCTTCTCAGTTGCACCATTAATATTGACTCGTGTGGGGAGGGGTGATCAGATGTGCTCACTCCTGTGATAATGTGATGTTTCTAGGGTGACATTTGGGTTCCTTAGAACCAGAGTCAGATAAAAATAACCTGAACCAAATAGGTGTTCAGGGTTTTTGGGATGATGAGACCCCCCCAAGTTCTACTGCTAAAGCATCTGATTTGATAAAGGGTCAATCCATTTCTAGACAGCTGCTTTATCAAGTTAAAAAAGCAAAATATTTGTGTTCTGTTTAGTCTCCTAATGCATAATAGCCTTTCCCCGTCAAAAGTAGAGGATTTCTTCCTCCAAGGACTGTAATTCTCACAGGATGTGGAGTAACCTAATGCAGCCAGATTACTTGTGCTGTGCTTTGACCATGGCTCTCTGAAGGAAGTAACCTCAGTCCCTTTTCTTTTATTTAGAAAGCTTTATCTGCCCTGTGCCAAGCCTTCCTGTCCTGGCCTTTCCCAGCCAGCTCCCTGGGTTGGAGCCATACATGAATTCAGATGGGTTCCCTGCTCTTCCTCCTTGCTGTTGCAGCTGCTGAAGCATGGTCTTAATTTCTGACATGATTTATTTAACTTTTCCTTCTCTGGTGTTCATGGAGCAGCTGCAGCCTGAGTGGGTCTTCATGCAAGGGAGTGAGTCCTGCAGGAATGTGCCAGGAAGCCAGCAGCTATGGCAAGATAATTAACCCTCTTTTCCAAAGCATCTGGGATTCAGGAAAACAAATTAATCCTTGCAGGGACAGTATAGCAGTATTCAGAATTAAACACTGGAATGGGATTGTAGGATGGGGGATGGCTGAGGTTGGCAGTTGAAGCACAATGCAGGATGTAATTACTCAATTTCATATAAGCCATTATCTGTTTATTTTCTCTTGCCATCTTTTTCTTTCCATTTGTGGTTTCATCTTTCTTCAAGCTACTAAAAAAATTAAATTGCTTGTGCTCTATTCAAAATTCAAGTGGGTAGTAGTCAAATAAGCCTCCAGAAGTTATTAGAGTGCTTCTTACTGAAAAGCCTAAATTTTCTGTCTCTTAGGCTGTTAATACAATAGATTTTGGATGTTTCAGGAAGCACAGTTTGTATTTCAGTGATGCTTTCTCTATCAGCAAAGTGCAAACTTCTGGCCATTTTAAACTGAATGGCATGGATGCAGGGATTTGCATGTAATATAGATTATGCTTCTATTTTCTCTTCTGTTAACCACAGCACTGTAACTGCTAAATCAGATTAAATCAGTGAGCTTTAGATAAGCATCCTGTCAAAAGGCTTCAGAAGTGTCTAAGAAATAACCTGGTCAGACAGTGACCTGGTAATCTTTTTTTGAAGTTGCTGCATGGCTTCTGATTGAACCGTGGTAACCTAAAACTTCAGTAGCTAAAGGTGGGAATCCTAGTTACTGAATTTCTAGTTCTCTTATCTTCTTGGGGTGCACTTTAAATCCAAAACGAACTTCTGAGTTCTGAGGATAGAGCTCAAACTGGAGTATTTTAGTTACACTTAAATATGTTTCCCTTGCCCAAGATTTCTGTGGTGTTTTTTCCTTCTCTTTATTGCTGTATGGGCAAAGACCTGTCTGTGCCTTCATAAGGATCCTTTATATGCCCCTAACTCCTTCTTTTTGTGTCCTTTTAACATGAAGCAATGAGAGCTAGCCAGAGAATTCCAGATTAGGACTGAGCTATCGATTTATTTCAAAGTAACATGTTCTCTAGTCTTGCTTTTTTCAGCTCTTTCATGTAATAATAATAATAAAAAAAACCCTACCTGAAGTAGCCTGAAGGGCAGGTTTCTCTCATGAAGAGAAAAAAGGTGATAACACTTCACCAGGTCTTCAAGCATATGGACCCCAAGTTCACAGCTGAGTGCAACCCCGCTCTTCTTGCTTTCTTCACCACAGGCAAACACATCATTCATGTTTGAGTGCTGCTTCAATCTGCCCCTGCCATTACCTCCAGTACTCCCACCTTTGATGACCCTGGCATTGCAGAAAAAAGAAAAAAAAAAAGAAGAAGAAGAAATGGAGCTTTTCCTTTTTATCTCCCATGGTTTCCAAATGAAGCTTGTTCTTCTGTCTTCTGCACAATTTGAAAATTCCCAAGAAATAGGGCAGGGATATTCAAGGATGCAAGGACAACAGAAGCTAATCTTACTCTTTGAAACTGGCAGGAAGAAAAGAATTGGAGCTCCTGGCCTGAGACTTCCAGCACAGCCTCCATTTTATTTTATTTTATTGCTGAAAGCAGACTCAGCTTTCCAGGAACTCTGCTTTGTGGACCTTTCCGGAGAACATCCGGCCAAGGACAAGGCTCCTTTCACGGGGAGCACAGAGCGGCTCCGAGGCCAGGATGGCACACGTTCATCGGCGGAACGTGCGTGGGGTGAGGCTCCCTGCTCCAAGGGGACACTTGTTTCTCTCCTGTGGCATGCTGCCATCCCAGCAGCCTTGGCAGGAGCCCTTCCTGCACTAAGCTGCTCATAGCTGACCAATGTTTGAGAGGGGCTCGTCTTTAAACTGCTTAAGCAGCAGTCACTTTCCATGTGAAGCTGCTCTTAAGCCATTTTGCAAGCACTTAAGCTGCTTCTATCTTGTAGTCCTCTTGAGATGCTGAAATTCCCCATTTCCCCAGTCACTGTGTGACTGCCTGTACCTTGCATTAGCCTGGTTCCTGTTAAAGACTCTGTAGATCAGTATTCCAAAGAGTCACTCGAGTGCCTGCTTTGAGTTGTGTGTATGGTTTGAGCTCAGGCCTGCCAGCTGTGAGGTTGGCTTCTGAGCCAAGGAAGGTGGGAGTTTGCCCTTACATTTTAGGGCAAAAGAGCCCTAAAAACAAATTGCCCAGTGGTCCAGGTTTCACTGGGAGTTCACTTGTCCAGACTTGTTCTGCAGCTTGCTGAGGAGTCTGTTTACCTTTAGCCAGACACCCTGCCAATAACCCTGAATCAGCCTTGTACCCAGGGCTGTGCAACACAGAGGCCAAGCTGATAACAACTGCATTTTGCTTTGTGTCTTTTCCAAGCCCAGACCAAGTTTCCCTGCTGAGATCTGGGAGAAGGGTGGGTGGAGAGGCTGAGCTGTGTTCACCTGGGAGATACTGTTTTTATCTGCTCTGTGAACAGGGAGCTGAGCAAAGGAGCAGGGGAACATGAGCACACCTTTGGCTCTTGGTTGTGGCAGCAGCACAGAACAGACACCAGTGTCTGTGCTGCTGGCCTGTAAAGCAGAGAAGCTTTCAGAGCCAGGCTGGTTGAGTTTACACACAGGTGTCTGGTAGGTTGATCGTGGCAAAATAGATTTTAATTATGCAGTTTAGATAGCTTTGGGCTCGGTACAAGGTAGCTCTGTGGCACATGGCTTGCACATGATGAATACATGAGGCCCAGGATCTTTGAGTTCCCTGTTTTCTTGGCAGTTCCTCCTGGTTTCCTAATGAAATGGAGCAGCTTGCCCTGCAGCATGCCCATGCAGCTTGCTTGACCTTGGAGATTGCGTTGGTCCTCACAGGTACACAGCCAAGTGCCTGTCCTTGTCATCCCACAAGCCGAGACTTTGCTGGGGAATGTCACTGGACTGGTTGTGCATTGTGTGGAGGTGACACTGAATAACCTACGTGTGCTTGGGTTTTGCCTGCAGGGCTTTGTAAGGCCAGGGGGTGCCAGTTTCTGCCAGGGATCTGGTGAGAGTGAGGAGATGAGCTCAGTGAAGTATAAGTCAGCTATTGCCACAAAGACATTTATCAACTACAACTCCGCAGACCTTTCACAACAGACTTCTGCCTCTCCTCCCTCTCCTGGTTCCTTTCATGGCCTATAGTTCTGCCTAGAAATAAATGATACAATATTAAAAAAAAAAAAAAAAGAAAAAATGGCCTTAGATGATGTGTAGTCACAAATTCCTTTTATGCCAGGCACAGCCCAGGTGATAAAATCCTGGGTTGCCCTGTTTATCTGAAATACAGAAGGCTGCCGTGGAGGAAAGGGCAGGGTCCTTCAGGACCAAGCACCTGCAGCTCTTCTGTTGTCAGGTTTCTGCAGCATTTTACCTGATTTGCATCTCTGGACCAGACACCTGATGGTCTAAAATGTGTCCTGGCATCGGCTCAACTTATTTTTCTGTCAATTGAAGCTGGAAACTTACTATCTCAAAGTAGCAGGCATAGATTATGTTGTTGTTGTTGTTATTATTATTATTATTATTATTATTATTATTATTATTATTGTTTCTTGCATGTCTGCAGCTGTTGCCTTCCCTCCCTCCCTATGATAGGCTGAGTTGGCAGGGAGGAAGTTCCCCTGTGGGCCGTCCTGGCTAACAGCAAAGGTGGGCCACTATTCCCCAGGGCTGTGTCCTCCAGGGGGAAAATCAGGCACAACTGTAGTTTTGAAGTGTTCTTGTAACCAGGAGAATCAGGACACAGAGACCACTGCTTTTGTGTTTCTGTTCATATCCAGGCTTTGAGTCTGTGTAGTGCTTCCCAGGGAACAGGGGCTGGGGGACAGGGTCAGTGGGTCCTGCTGTTTCCTCCTCTGGATCCAGGCGGGGGCTCTGGGGCAGAGCTGGCAGGGAGCAGGGCAGGGCCTGCCCTGCTGATAGGGGACAGCAGGTGGCAGCAAGAAATCCAGGTCCCTTGGGTCCGAGTTCAGCACCGGGGACTGCTGTGTTGGCTTCTGCTGGAGTGGGGACAGTGAAATCTTAGACAAACTCTCTGCAGTAGATCTGGCACGTGCTCGAGGGCTGTGTGAGGTCATGAGATGCTGTCCTGCAGCATCTGCACTGGATCATCCTCAAGGACCTGCCAAAACGTGCAGAAGGACTCCCAGGTGCTTGAGTTTGGACTCTCATTCACTGGAATGGCCACTCCAGAATTTGCTGAGATCTGTGGGTGAGGAGAGAGACTGTGTAGGGCACAGCCAAGGGCAGCAAGCACATATGTGGCTGAACACAGCTGTGCTTTGTAGAGGGCAGTGTGTAAGATTGTTTCTGCAGAAACCCATCCTTGACTTTGGAATCTCCTCTGGGTGACCAAGAGGCACCCAAGGTGGAAAACTCAATGTCTGAATCTCTTCACTAGTCTTATCAGCTCTGGAGTGTGAGCTAAGGCATCTCCACAACCCTGTTCCTAAGAGCAGCATTGCAAAAGAGCCCCGCTGGATAATCCAGAAACCTGGGTTTGGTTCCACTTGTGTAAGCAATTTATCAGGCAAGAGGTGATATTTCATCCCTCCTCCTTGAGGGAGCTGGTGTGCTTCTGAACATGTGCAAATGCCTTTGATACTTCAATAATAATGGATAAATGGCAGCCTGGCTTAGCAAGAACAGATCTTGCAAGACAAGTGTGATTGCTTCCACTGGGGACAGAATGGAAAAGGATCCAACAGCCAAAGATGTGAGCAATGCTACTCCTGAGGAGCAGTAATTAACTAAATGCAATGAGGCAGTGAAAGGCATGAAAAAGTGACTGCCACAGCAGCATAGGTGGAGCTTGGAGGGTCCCCCCTGGGGTGAGACATCTCCCTCAAAGGGCTCACAAAAGAGAGGCAGGGAGAGGGTGGGACTGGGGCCATTCCCTTTCCTCCTGATTTTCCTTTGGGCTCTGCTTGTCCCACTTCTCACGGTGGGGGCATCAGGGAAATAATGGCAGAGGTGGGGCTGTGACTGTCTCCCTGGCTCCTGCCTGGCTGCTGGATGGTGCCACTCCTGAGCCATGCCCTGCAGGCTCTGTCTGGAGCTCACCCCCACGCAGGGAGCAGCAAGCACGGCCTACCTGATGAGCTCTCTGGTGGCTTTTTTCAAGGAGGAGCCTGTTTTCAGATGATCACGAGGTAAAGACACCCCCTCTCACCACACACAGAGCAGGAGGTGAGAGCTGGGTTGGAAGGATGCTGAGACCATAGAGTGTGTGGGTGGGGGCCTTCAGGGACTTTACTGCCACTGACACATTGGCAAAAACAAAACAAGTGGGAGATTCAAAAGGGAGACACGGGTGGGAGGGAGAGGCTGTGGGCACATATTCCCATAATGATGAGCTGCAGAAGGAAGACATAGGTGAAGGAGAAGCCCTAACACTGGTGGAGGCTGCCATGGGCCAAAGCAGGAGCTGTGCAAAGTCTTGATCCTGCCAGCCGTGTGCTGTCAAGCTCTGGCTGTTCTCTGGCCTCTGGAGTGTTATCTTAACTCCTGGGAGGGGGTGGGGGCAGCTTCAAACTTGGGGACAGTCCACTTCTACCCAGAGCAAAACAGTTGTTTTGATACCACATTAACCATGCTGGTTATTTTGGGAATTTTCCACCTTCTTTTTGTTTTCTGTCCTCATTACATGTAAGAAAAATTGGCTTTAGATGGTGTTTCAGAACAGGAATGTTGCAACAGTCGTAGAGCAGCTGCGTAGTTGTGCCTGTTGGAAAGCTGTTCCTTTGCCCTCCCCTCTTGGCTTCAGCTGGGTTTGTTCCTGCCATGCTTTCCTTCTGGATTTGCTCCTCTTGGGTTCTCCTTTTGTTCATGCTCCCTTCTTTCAGGCTGGGGCACATGTTTTCAAGGGTCTGCCTAGAGCCAGAGGTCACAGTCTCTTCAATGTTTAAACTCAACCATGGATTTTGTAACACTTGTGGGGAGAAGAACCAACCTCGGTCTGGTATTTTTGGCAGCCCTCTGTCTCCAGACTCTGGGCTGCTCTCTGTGCCATCCCTGCTGCCTTGCTGGGGACAGGAGTAGCCTGAAAATGCAGGGCAGCTGCTGGTATTCCCACTCCCACAGCTGTGTCAGGCAGTGAACTCCATGGTACTTGTCCTGCTGGCTTGGGAGAGACCTGGGGCCCGGGATCTCGGCCTGTTCCATGCCAGGAAACCCCTGATCCTTGTGACATGGGGAACACACAGCGTGGCTGGCTGCCCTTGGGCACTGCTGGATCTGTGTGATCAGATGGCAAAATCCACTGTGAGCCCCTGCCCTTTGAGCAGGGTAGAAACTCCAGCTGACAGGCAGCTGGAGGAGCAGCCTGGTAAACACAGCCCCGTGATAAGGGAGCACTTGCCCCCGGACACTCCTTGGGCAAACCCTTTGCCCAGAGCTGTCACCCACTCTGCCATGGGGACCGAGCTCTGGTCCTTCACCCCCAGCCTCCTGCGCTGCCTCCCGGGCGGGTTTGCTGCCAGCTCTGCTTTCCTACTAAGGCAAAGTGCAAAGGCATCTCTTGCATCACTCCAGGGGGGTGAGGGCCAGGCAGGGCTGTCTCTGCCAGCAGCAGCACTGCAGGCACCAGGCAGGCACAGGAAGCTTTTAAAGATCCACAGACCTGCTCCCATCCAGTTCCCCATTGCCTGTAAATGAAATAGACTAGCTTTGAAAAATAAAAATACTCCTAGCAAATGGAAGCTGCTGCTTCCAGCTGAGATTTGTCTCCTCCAAGGAGAGGACAATTTGCCTTTGAGACAGCCAAAATGTTTTCTGCATGAAAGGCCTGGCTCTCCTCTCTGTGGAAGCACTGGTATCTTGTGTCACCTGTTTGCAAGACAGCTTTGAACGTAACTGTTTATGTAACCTATTAAAAATACATTAATGTGCCTTCTTTTCTTTCTTGTCAAGGAGTTGGTCAGACACGGTTTCAGGTGAAGAGTTGGTTTCTGCTGAAGAGTGCAGAGGGGTCAGACATGGTAGCAGAGTGGGCTCTGCAGGAATACCCCTGTGCCTTGCTGCACACCCTCTCCCAGTGTTGGCACACACAGACCTCAGGCACAGCACCCTGTTTTTCAGAGAGCATCACACCTCTCTAGCCCCCTGGTTAATGGTTAGACCCACACTGCAGCAGCTGCCTCCCTGGCCCAGCTGTGGAGTCACGATTTTAAATATTGGGTTTTCTGATCTTGCCCTATGGACTTATTTTTGCTGTGGCTGTTGGTAAACTGTGTGCTTCTAAGCTCAGGCTGCTGTGAAATCCTCTGCACTGCTGCACCCCTGAGCAGGTACATTTTGGTAAGTTGTACAGGAGCAGTGTCTGATGGAAGCTGGCACAAATGGCTCAAGGCAGGAGGCTGATTTTGACTCCGTTTGGTGGAGAATTGCCTCTCAAAGAAAGTGCTGGTGAGAAGGGGCCTGTGGCAGTCTCAGACTCAGCCAGCCTTTGGAGCAGGATTGTTGCCAAAGCTGGGTCAGAGCAGCTAAGGCTGGAAAATTTGAAAGGATGGAAACCCCTCCACTCTGGGTCCTTGTCCCAGGGCTGTACCACCCTTCCAGGGAAGGAGCTTTTCCAAACACCCTGAACCAGCCAGGCTGACTTACCTCCTGGAAAGGCTTCAGCTTCATCCTCCCTTCTAGCTGCCAAGTCACTGTAGACTTCTGCTAAATCACCCCAACCTCCTCTCCTTCCCAACTAACCAAGCCAGCTGTCTCCACCTCTCCCTGTAGGCAATGTTCCCTGACCTCAACCAGCCTGGTGGCCCTGCTAGTCCTCTCCAGCTTCCAGCAGATCCATGCTCATCCTGGAGGGCTGTTCACACTCACCAAGTCCTGGTGAAAGGGAATGCCTAGAGCCAGGACATGCTGAAGTCACACTCAGAAACAAGCTCCTTGTTGTGTCTGCTCCAGTAGGGCTTCAGGAGAAGCTGGTTTTGATGAATTTCTGGATGAGATGGGTCTGAGCCACCTGGCACATGCCCAGCACTGAAAAGCAAGGCCTGCCAGTGCCCATCTCCTTGCAACACCGCAGCATCCTCCTGGCCACTGAGGGCTACAGGCTACTGCCTTGAACTGTCTCCTCAGCCCCATGAAGAGCAAGACAGTGTGGGGATATCACCAGCACAAGGCTGGCATGTCCTGAGTTCTGGACTATTCAGAGCAGCAGGCACCTCTCCACAGGCTCCTGGGCACTGTCCACCCTACTGGAGTAGGTCCAAGGGGTTCAGCTGCTCCCAGATTCCAGAGGCTGTGTGGCTGGAACCCAGGGGAGCTGGTGGAGCTGGCTTGCCCTGCTCAAGGCCAGCTCATCCATCTTCACCTTGCTGAAACAGCTCACTATGAATGGAGAGGCAAGTGTAGTGCTTAGGTGGATAGCAGGGAGCAGAGGGACTTTTCAGGATCATCTTGGGCACTTCAGCAGGGTCTGGGCTCCAAACCTGAGCCTTTGTGGAGCATTAGACTCCCTTCTCTTTTCCCTTCTCTGGGACTGAGATGTGCTGAGCAGCCCATTCCTGCCCAGAGCTACCTGGTCCCCACTGGTCACTCTTCTCTGAAGGATGGTGTCACATGCCTAAGGCTGCTCCTCTGAGGTCTGAAAGATTAGACTGGAAGTTTTATGGGTGGGAGATGTCCCAGGGCTGAGGTCAGAGACAGAAATGTAATGTCTGCCCTGCTCTGTTATACAATCCGCTATTAAATAATCACTCGGGGTCACTGCGCCTGCCAGGCCACTGCAGCTGGCAGTGGGGCTGCTGGAAAAACAGGATCACTGTCTACTGGACAAGAAGGAGAAGGAAAAGCAGCAACACACTTCTGGGCAGTCCCATGCTCAGACTCTTCCCAGCCTTGGGGTTCCTCATTGCAAGGTGCTTTTCAGTGGCAGAGGCACTTGCTAGGACACAGCCTGTTTGCAGGATGGTGGCAGTGGGGAGATGGCTGTGGCCACGGTGACAAAAGGCTGGTGTTTGTCTGTGGGATGCTGTGGTTGAAGTGTGCAAGCAGGGAACTGTGCCTGTCACAGGGACGCTGGTTCTGCACTGAATCTGTGCAAGGGGAACACCCAGCCTCCATCCAGCTCAGCTCTGTGCCCCCCAGCCCATGACTGCTCTCTGCATTTCCCAAACCTGCAGTGGAGCCAAGGCTGGGGCAGAGCCATGAGCTGCCATGAGCTGCCAACCAGCACGTAGGGGCTGGGCCAGTGCCACGGTGCCAGGCTGTGCTGCCCACCTGGGACTGACACCCATTTAACAGCGCTGTGTTAATTATTTCAAAGATGCTGCAGAAGAAAGTGGCTGAACTGGACACTGGGAGGACATCAGGGAACCTGTGGGAATGGCTACTGATGATCTGTGTTGGCTGAAGTGAGCAGGCTGCAAGGGAGCTGGATGATTTTCCCTAGGAGATACAGGCCAAGTCCAGGAAAAGAAACCACGCTGGTGGGGGAAGCTCACAAAGCAAAGCTGGGAAGCAGCCACACTGCACTCAGAGCCTGAGCATCGCTGTCCTGGGATTCCTGTCCTCCAGCACGCATTTACAGCTAGCTAGCCTACTTCTGCTGGGTGATTTCTTCCTAATAAGGGGTTTTGGCAGGTGGCTGTGCTCCCCTGAGGGTGAGGGAGAGCAGCTCAATACAAGCAACAAACTGGTGTGGAGCAGGGCGAGTTCTTTTTGATTTAACTCAGAGGGTGGCAGTGAAATAGGAATGCTGAGGGATGACTGGATGGCTCTGAGGAAGCCTGAGGTATCCCTTACTTGGATTTGCTGCCTGTGATCAGGGAGGCATTCTGGCTTAATGCAGGTGTTTTGTTATTTAATGTCACTTGGTTTTCCTTTACACTTTCCCAAATGTTTTAAGCTATTCTTTGTTGTGCTTACCCATTTTTTAATCTGAGGTCAGATGATTGGATCTTAATCCCTGGATCTCAAATGAATTTGCCTTTTGGTTTCCAGCCCTCTGCTACAGCCAGGCTTGCTGTCCCCTTTTCCTCCTCTCATTGTTTCTCTATTTCTTGCAATTTAACATTACTTGAGAAGAACAAAACTGGTGATATCCCCCTGATTAATATTTCCAAACAATTTTACGTTTTTCCTTGTGATGAGTCTCTGGAGCCTTTTTTTGTCAAACTACCTAAATGTGATCATAGTCAGTGCAATACCATGCTTTTTGTGGCTGACTGGGTACAGAGATAGCTGCCATGGAGTGATCCTACAGGACAGTACCTAAATCAATTTTACAGTCTTCCTGGAGGAGAGGGGGCAGGACAGCCTCTGAATCAGATTCACAAATCCAAAGATGACAGGATCTCAGTCCCACCCTCTGGATTTTGCTAAAACTTGGTTTCTCATTTCATTGAAATTGCCCTGTGCTGCAAGTTTCTTGCTCAAATGTATGCAAAAAGTCTTGGAGGAAGATTAAATACAATTTTTCAACAGCATGTTCTAGACCTTATTGAGAAGAGATGAGATGTAATTAAATTCACACATTAATCCAGCCAGATTAAATGACACATTCTACTTTGTGTCCTTAGCTTGGCCCAGGGGCCAGACTGAACCTACAAACACAGACCACAGAACTGGTCTTGCCCTTCACGTCTAGACTCAGACCCAGACTTTGCTTCAATACCTAGATCCAGACAGTTTCATTGGTGTGTTAAGGATCACAATCTACATCCAGGCCTGACTGGGAGCACAGGAGTGATCCCAGCCCTGAAGGGTGCTGCTGTCCCAGGTACCCTCTCATAAGCCCAGGGTGCTGTTGGGGGAAGCTCAGGTCCCCACCTCATCTGGCTTTCCTGGGTGCTGCCATCACTGGGTCTTATGCCAGCTCCTGCTGGCAGCTATCCTCTCTTTGAGGCACCCAAGTCTTTGGCAAGGCAGCCTGTGCTAGTCCAAAACTTCTCCTGAGCTGGGTAGACTGAGCTGTGACCATGTGGCTTAATTACATCCAAACCCATCCTCTCCTGACAGAGCCTCATCTAAAGGTGTGTGTGTGACCCTGTGCTGGAGGGATTTGCCTTCTAGAAAAGGACAGTGAGAACTGCAGGTCAGATTCTGCTGCGGGAATTCAGCAGAACTCTCTCAAGCACAACTCATCTCTATGCAGCCAGTCTGGACTTGCATGGAAAACAAGCATGTGAAACCCTGGGAATAAACCACCTACTTCCTCGTGAGGACCTGCAAGTCTCACCCAGCAAGCCAGTCATGTAGCTGCAAAGGCTGCAAATAAACTCTGCTGTGTAATTAGCACCCTTTGTATGCCAGGGCAATCATTCCTAACCCCACATGCAACCAGGAGCCAGGTCTGCCTGCACAGGGCTCAATTCCAATCACCCTCCCCAGGTAAAAAGCTGTGCTGCTTCCCTCAAATCAGGATCACATGGTGATGCTTTGCCCCATATGGGAGGAGCTGGCTTGTGATATGAGAGATCAGTTATGCTGCAAGGACAAATATCCTCTTCTAAAACCCACAGCCAGTGCTGACAGGAGTGTTTGCTGGTAAATATCTGCAGCACGCTGACATAATTAGTCTGATTTTATTACATTAAAGAATGAAATGTCTACACAGCATTTTTCCTGGTGAGACTCTGAACTGCCACTGAGGCCTCTGTGATGGTGGAGTACTTTCCATCCCAAATTGTTCCTGGTAGCCTGATTTTTGCATTCTGCACTGTGCAAACAAAGCACTGGTAGTACAGGCTGAAGCACAGTCACTGATCTTCGGGGGCTCCTCCTCCCTTGAGCCTTGCTGTTTGCACTAGAAAAACAGACACAGCTCCTTGGAAGGAGGCTGTGTGACTTCAGGGGCTGGTGTGATTGTCTCTGCAAGACATTTGATGGGTGTCACAGTGACAGCTGGAGCAATGTTTCTTTTCCTAGGACGAGAGATTTGGAAAATAGAGTCCGGGAGTGTGGGAAAGCTTTTTCTCTGTGCTGTCCTTGATGGCCTAAAGGGTCATTGGGAAATGACACCAAGGGGATCCAAACCCGAGGGGTGCTTCTCATTTTCAGAGGTGCAGAGCAGGCAGCAGGTGGGTAAGCAGAGCTGGCCTCCAGGTGAGGCTGGGAGCAGCATGCTGGCTGTAGACAGGGGCATCTCTGCAGTGGCCTTCTCTGCAGGGCCCTGGGATTTGCAGGCATACTGGCACTCCAAGCAGCTCTGCAGCCTTCACAGGAGTCAGTATCTAAGCCAGACTTTAAAAACAGCCTTGTCTTGTGCTGTTGCTTAAGAATGAGATGGAAATCTCACTGTGTTTATACAGACTGAAATGATAGGACTCCGCTTGAGCAAACGCTTGCAATGAAAGATTCGCCTGGCTATGGAGCTTTGCTTCCAGGAGCAGAAGAAAACCACTTAGCCATTTAATCCTTTGAAGACTTCGGCCACCCTGATAAGATGTAGACAGGGCAGGACAAGGGAGGTGGCTTTCATGTGCTCCTGCAAGACTGTCACCTTCCCGGACAGGCTGCATCCCACCACCCCAGAGAGCCACACAGGCCAGCATGGCTCCTGAGCCTGCCCACTGCCCTTTCCCCGGCTGTGACACAGTCCCTCGATTTAAACCCTTAATCCTGGGAAGATTGTGCAATAGCTCCTTCAGGCTGAGAACGGATTATGCCCGTTTCAAAGGTATTTGGCACTCTGGCTGCACCGGGAGAGCCCCATCAACCGGCCCAACCTCTCCTGCAAGAGCACCTGCAGGCAATTCTTGCAGCTGGTGCCTAGCAACTTGCTCTGAGCTGCTCTCACAGCTAAAATTCAATGTTATTTCCACCTTCCTCCCCAGAGGAGCAGCTCCTGGGTCAACACCAGGGAAGAATGAGACGTTTTCCACTCAGCTTGCTATAAATTAGTGGTATGGGAGGGGCTGCTTTCTCTCTCGAGCACGTGTCCCGCAGCCAGCTAAAAAGGCATCTCCTCTCAGCATGTGGGACAGCTTCAGGTTTAGGAGATTAAGTAAAATGGGTTTTTTTCCCTTCCTTCCCAATTTGTTTTCTGCTCCCAAATGCCTCTCCCTTCTTGCAGTTCTCCGCAGAAGAACCAGGCTTGGATTCATGCTGTGTCTCACCTTGGCGTTGCTCGGGTGAGCCCCAGGTTATGCCAACACACACAGGTAGCTACAAGCCCGGGGCTGTGCTGAGCACTCTCTAATGACGCACAGCAACTTTTAGATCGCCTGTGTGACAAATGAAGGCAGACCTGAATCTGAGAGAGATGCCCCTGGGAAATGGCGAGCACCAGGAAAAAAAAAAATGCATAGGAAACCAAGATTGCCTGTTTACAGGACTGAGACGTTTGCCGAGGTAGTGAGGCCAGCCTGGGCAGGACTGAGCAGCGTGTTCCTGCATGTGGGCAGGGCACAGGAATGGGTGCTGGGAAGAGGGAGCCAAAGGGAGGATCCAGTTGCAGAGAGGGCAGGGGCTCGGGGAGCAGCACATCCTCCAGCGCCTGCTGGCACAGTGCAGAGGGAGGAGCGCTCCAGCTGGAAGAGTTGGGAAGCTGTGAGTAGATGAAGTCCATAAGTAGTAGGGCTGTGGTACGGCAGCCTGGGTGTTTCTCAGAGAAAAGCAGGACGAGGTGCCTTGTAGGGCATTTCCAAACTCTGGGAGGGCACGTGTTTGCCTCTGGGAACAAGCTTGAGATCCAGATGGATTTCCCAGTGGGAGTCTGTTAGGACAGCTCAGACTTGCCTGAGTGACACAGCTTCCTTGGTGGGGTCTGGTGGGAGGGCAGCTGACCACTGCCTGCCCTGGCTGTTCCCAGTGCTAGCGCTGGTTCCCCACTGCAGAGCTGACCTCTCCTTGCCTCCCCAGTTTTATTCCTTGGGAAGCCCTGGGTGGTCCTAGCAACCGCAGCCAGAGGGTTGGAGGTGCCTTATTGCTGTGGATAGGGTGGTTTTCAGCAGAGCCACCTTTATCTCACAGCTGTCTGTCCTCAGCTCCTGACTGCCTGCAGCACTGCACAGTCTGGAAGGAAGAGTGGGAATCTCCTGGTCACTAGTTTGGACTTAGCAGCCTGAAGCAAATGAGGAGAGAGGTTGGTAAGCGCAGAAGCACCAATGGAGATGTCTCCAGCTCATCCCAGGACCCTCAGCCCTCCCAGGTGGGACATGGCTCTGTTCCCCAGCCCAGCAGTGGTGCTCAGCGTGCTTCAGGTAGGTGTTTGGCTTAAGGATTTGTCATCATACAGATTACTTTAAACAAGCCCAACTGCATTGCACAGGGTGGCTGATGAGGATTGAGAAACGCTTTATAGGCATAAAGGACAAGTCTGATTCAGCCTTTCCTAGTGTCCAGTGGGTGCCTCTAGCCTGCATGGGTCAGGAACTGAGCAGTCCCGTGCCATGCTGTGATTCCTGAAGGCCAGGAGACATTGTGGTGGCTCTGTTTCCCTTCCAGCCGCAGGAAGGGACAGCTCTCCAAGCAGCATGGCTGAGCAGCCTTTGTCTCACTGCATGGGTGACACTGATAGTGTTTGTTGGCTGGCCCAAAGTGGGTTTGGGACAAGCTTGGGACAGCAGAGTTTTCAGAGCAGCATGGCCAAATTGTGGAGAAGATGCTGCCTGTAGTACAAAACTGTGACTCTGATGGCTGAAGGGACTACTGGCCCAGCTGGCACTTGTGGGTCAGAAATCCTTCTGCTCCAGCAATCCCTTCCCACCACAGCCTGCCTGTGGTTTGCACAGTTGTTCCCAAGCTCCTTCCAGGCCAAATCCATAGCCAGCTTAAGCACTTTCAGTCCTAACTCCTTTCCTAGCCTGGCTCAGAGGAATGTAGCTGGGAGTGCAGTGGAGACGGGGACGTTTGCAACCAGGAGAAGACATGTTGATAGCAAAATCCTCAGCTCAGAAAATGTCTCCTTCCTTCCTGCAAACATAAGAGGACAGAATTGAGGCTGAGCTTTCTGACCTCCAAGTTCTTGACTTCTGCTCTCACGTTACAGCAGCAGCAAATCCTGTTGCATGAAGCAGAAATCTATCTGTCTGAACACGCACTATTTCAAACCGTTCTCTGCGTAAACTGTTCCAGACTTGACTAGGAACAAGGCTGTTTACTAACAGCAGAATTAGGAAACTTCTTTAGTATTGTGGTGTTTTTCCCCCTGTTTTTTTTTAGTTTGTATATTGAGCTGCTGAAGCTTAAATTTGGCAGCTAACAGCGTCAATGTGTTTTCAAGTCATTTCCCTTCACCCGATTGCCTGAATATCTCTGCAATACCTCTGTGTACGGAGTGTGCTCTGCCTTCCTTCCCATGGAAAGAAAGGTTTTCCTTCACTTGGTATGAGGTTAGAAGGACAAGCAATGGTATGCTCATTTTCAGCAAATAAATTGAGGATATTAAACTGCAAAAGGCCAATGGCAATATTTTTGGGTTTTTCTTAGCAGTCATATGAACGCTTTTGTACAAAGGGGTTGAATTCTGCTTCCATTTATGCTGATGTAAATCTACAATAATAAAGTTCTTATAAAGAACTGCATATTTTATTAATCCAAGTGTCATAACTAAAATTGAATATATGATACTAGTTTGATCATTGTATCCTTCTGCAGTTCTCAGTTGCTGTGATTGCAGCATCTTTTAGACATTTTACTTTATTTTGCATGTGTTGTAGATATTAAACTTTCTGACACAAGGGCTGCCAGTGTAGGCACAGCAGGAGTGTCATGAACCCCTGTGTTAGGAAACACCTTATGTGCTACTTTGATAGTAAAGGAAAGCAAGGTTTGGAAAGCGGTTGTAGATGCTTCTGTGATAGTTGGTTTTTACTTTGCAAATCTCTTCTGAGCTTTCCCTCCACCCCCATTTTGGCAGAACCAAACTCTGTTTGCTTTTAAGATTGCTGTCACTCACAAGCTGCCTCTCCAGGACTAAGTAAGCAAGCATAGCTAAAAACTGAGAAAAATGGTTTCTACAGAGAGGTTTGCCACGGTGAAGTGGGGTTTTGCAAGCCTGTTGCTCACTTCACATGATGATTTATTGGACATTGTGTTCTTCTAACAAGTGACAAGGTCATACTGACCAATTTGCCTGAGAAGGTTTACACAACCTTTAGCAATAGGAAACCTCACAGACTTAAAAACTTCACGCAGTAAGGGCAGCTCACTTTCACAGCCGGCCTTTTAGAAGGATGCAGCAAGGTCAGTTCGGATGGAGAGGAACAAGACTCTTGCAAACCCGAGACAGCAGGAATGTTTGGTTCCCTGGAAACTTGTGTGGCTTGTTCTGATTTAGAGCTGTCCTGCGTCTTTCCAGCCCCAGTGCAGCAGCAGTGCTACAGTGAGGAGCGAGGAGCTGGAGTTACGGCTGGAATGCAGAGCGGTCCGGTCGCTCTCCTGGCTGTCCCCAGGGCCCAGCAGAGGGGGAACCAGCAGGGTGAGGGTGCAGGTGGACGCCAGCACACGGGTGACGGTCCGGCTGTGAGCTCTACGTGAGCGAGCTGTGGCCGAGGGAGGGGGTGACCCCTGAAGGATGCGCTGCCTGAAGAGGTGTTTTGTACGGCCGGGGGCCTCCTCACCCTGTGCCCCGCTGGAGCCCCGCTGCTCCATCTCAGCGCACGCGGGGTGCCGTGAGGGAGGCACTCAGCTCGGGGGCCGGGCAGCTGGGCCTGTGGGCATGTCTGTGTCTCTGTGTGTATGTGTCTGTCTGTCTGTCTGTNGGCGGCCGCCCGCCCCCGAGGGGCGGCGGGGAAATCGCGGCGACGGCCCCTGCGCCCGGCCCGCGGTCGCTCTCCGGCGGGGTCACCCCGCTTTCCCCGCTCTGCTATCGGGGCCTCCCCCGCTGCGGTCGGCGGCCCGTGCCGGAGCGGCCGGAGCGGGGGCGGCCCGGGGGCCACTGTGGGTGACCTTATTCCCCGCCGCGGTGCGGCCGGGCCTCACCGTGTGTGCCTCACCCCCGGGAGGAGCGGGGGCTGCGGCCCCGGGGACCGCGGGGCGCTAGCGCTGCACAGTGCCGGGACCGGAGCCAGGTAGTCCGGAGGGCGCCGACTTTCCCGGGGCCGCGTCCGCTTGCGGAGGGAGCAGCCCCGGGCAGCTCGGGGAAGGAGGTGACGGATCCCTGCCGGCCCGTCCCCCTCATGGAGCTGGTGCGCTCCGCTGTCAGCGCGGCTCTTGCCTGTAATCTATCCCCTGGTGGGGATGGGACATGGCTTTGGCTGGGTGTTCAGCCTCGGGTGTGCTGGAGTCTGCGCAGTATGTTTCTTAAAGTATGGTTCTTTCTCAGGAACGGCTTAAAAGCTGAGAGCTCGTAGCAGTCTCCCAGCCGTACGCTTGGCGAGGGGGCTCCTGGGACTTGTGAGGGTTGTACTGCCTCGAACGCTGAGTTGGATCATGTGAGGTTTTTAGCACTGCACTGGAACACTGAACTATTTTAACATCTTTGTTGTGTAACTCTCACTTAATTTGGAAGCAGAAAGATTGGACTGGGCACAATTAAACAAAACCTAGCAGATGCCGTGTGCCTGCCACGATTGGTTTCAATTGCTTGATTTGCAAGCCAGCTAGAGATAGGGAAATCTAGCTGCACTGTAAACTGGGAGATACAGAATGACAACTCACCTGGCTTGATTTACAGGGAGGAAAAGGCAGTGCTTCTGAGCATCAGGAAAAGTTTGATTGTGTTTGGCAGCATTGCAATTTGAATAATTTAAAAGAGCCCAGAGATTGAAGTTGAGGTTATGATACTGCTCTACTGCTCAAGGACTGGTCTCTCTTCCTCCCAGCACTGCCCAGTTTTCTTTGATTTCAGTTTTCTGTGTTTTTGCCACTGCGTCATTTAATTATCTCAAAGCATTAGATTATTGCATAGTTTTCTCAAGGTCATAAAAGTGCCAGCACACCTGTAATAAATGGCCTTTAATTAGCTATGTCATCATTAGCAGTGGAAACATGCACATGTCACTCTTAGTTGCATCTGAACTTTAGTCATGGAACAACTTAGGTGATAGGGTCTGTGTGGATGATCTGTGCCTGCCTGCAGAAGGGCTTTCTGTACAGTGAAATAAAGCAGAGGGATAGGTTGGAATAGTTACAAGAGCAGCAGTGAAACAGGAGAGGCCTTTAACTCCTCCTGTACCATTACTGAGTGTTGCTTAACAGCTGTTACGTCCTAGCTTACCCTAAAATCAATAATCATGTTACAGCACCTCCTCAAATAATAGCACTAGCTTTTTGTTTTTTCAGCTGGAATTATTTTGAAAGCAGGGAGTGGAGTTGAGGAAGGCTGTATTCTTTCCTTTTCACGTTCACTTGCCTGCAACTTTAAACCCAGCAGAGAAATAGTTCCAGCACAGAAGAGTTTTACTTGAATTGTTGTGAAAGCGTTGTTTTTAAACATGACAGTCTGTCCTGGTTCAGGAGGCTGGGCAGCTCTTGTTCGCGTTGGATGCAGAGGGATGCTTGAGCCGCTTCTTACAAGAGTCCTAATACTTCTTAGGTACCTTGTGTCAACTGCAGTCCTTGTGGTTTGCTTAAATATCAGTGATGAATATTTGCTTACTGACTGTACTAATAAAGTAGCACTGACTGGAGTGAGGTGCTGTGATAGATGAGGAGTTGTTTTCTCTTCCTGCCCTGATAATGGAAGGTACAGTGCCTCATGCTGGCTAGCCTGGACAGGAGCAGGTCAGCTGGGGAGAGAAGGGCTGGGGGTTTTCCTCCAGTGTAATAGAGGAGCACTTATGTCCTGGTGGCTGCATCACATCATCCCCAGCTTTGACTTTCCCAACTTCCAAACCAGATGAAACAGGCAGATGGAAATGCAGGTGTGAATTCTGTGTCCTGTTTGGTAGTGAACCACAGTGGTGTTGGTCTCCAGCACCAGCACAATCACAGGCTTCACTTCAGTGCTGTAATAAAAGTACTTTTAACTTCGTGCCTGTTGTTGGTAGACTGTTGTACATCTTATCACAGTCCATGGGAGTTTCAAGGGCATTCATAAGGAAAACTACCAAATTTCACTCAAATGTTACCTTACATAAACTGGGTTTGAATTTGCTTTTGTTATTGTATTGCAATTATGAACAGACCCCATCCTTGGGGTGATTTTTATATTCAAGGCAGTCTTTGAATGGGAAGTTTTAAACTTTAAAATCAAGCTGAGTTGTTGCCTTGTTTTTTAATTTACTTAATTTCTTTTTCTACTGTTGCTACATGCTGTGCCTACAATGTGATCTGTGAGCTGCCTGAGTGCATTTTTTCACCTTTTTTGCTGAAGGCTGCATTTACTTCTTAAACTTACTGTACTAGTTGCTAATATTTTAGGTTTTGTCTTTAAGCTCAACTACTTACGGTGAACAAGGCATAAAAAATATTTTCTAAGTTTCTGCATAGGCAGATGTGCTGTATTTGCCATTGGTCAGCAACTGAAAAAATGCAGAAATACTTATATGTGGTGGTTTTTAGACTTTACTCTTGCTGAAGTATGACTGGGTTTCTTTTTTAAAATATTTTCAATAACTTGAACTTCCTGAGATGTCCTGGAGGAAAGATAGAAGTAGCTTTCCTTGGTTTTGGAAGGTTGTTCTTGATATGGTACAAAGATTTATCTCATCCTTTAGCTGATTTTAAGGTCATGGTGCTGTGTAGGGAGTTGGTTTATGTGAATACATTTCTGGGGTTGGGATTTGTGTCTGAAAGGCCAGAACAAGCAAATGAACAAAACTTTCTGTTTAAGATGTATGTGAAAACATGGCTCACATTGATGTCTGCTGTTTCAGTTAGCTGCAAAGAAATGACTGATAAGAAATAAGTGATGTCTTTTAGGATAAGAATTACAATCAAGGCATTTCCAGGAGCAAATTAATACATAATAGGAACTTGTGTTTTGAGAGCATTGGTAACTAACTTGCCTGACCTTTAGCTTCTGTTTATTTCTGAAATAATATATTCTGTGTAGTGTTCATTTCCAGGAAGACAAGACTTTGTTTGCTTGCCAAGCTTTTTGAAACACTTTGAATATAAAACTTGGATGGACTGTTGAAGTTCCTTCCTTCACCTCCCCAAGTTGGTGTTTAACTGGAGTTCTTGCTCTGCAGCAAAGCAAGGAGCTCACTGTCCCCCTTTGTGTTTGGGAGGGAGGCCACATCCCTGTTCTAGGGCCATAATTATCTCTACAGGATGTGTAAGCATGTGAACATCCTCCTAAAGTTATCTATTCAGTTTGTCTGGAATCTGTCACTGAGAATTTTGGCTGCTCCACGGAAATATTACTCCTTGAAGTAACAAGACTGCTTTATATCTCAGTGTGAGAATAGTAGATCTTTGAAGCTGTATAAGTATCTCCTTCAATTAACTAAAGAGGAAAAAAAGGAGAAAAGCTATGCTAATTTAATTATGGTCAGTAGCTGGCTTCTCTTTAAGGTTGGAAGAACTTAAAGTGGAATGTTTGCCACCGAAGATGGCACTCCTGTGCATCCAGGACAGTCCAGAGGAACTTACATGAGTAAATGCAGGTGAGATGGATGTTGGGATTCCTGTTTGACGCCCAGTTGATGAACTTATGAGCAGGACTAATAGGAAGTCAAGTATAAGGTGAAAGAGAAGTCCATCTGGGCCTTTGCAGAAATGATTTATGAAAATACAGCTTATTTTAAGAGTGGCCCTGCTCTTGTCTATTATGGAGGAATAGGTGAGAGGACTGGCAAAAGTCTACATAAAAGGCTGCGTAAAGTGTCTTTTGGGGAAGGATTTTTTTGTTCACAGCTTGGTTACTTGGCCTCTATTTATACTTTGTATGAGGGAAATTCTGATATGCTTTACTAGGAGGGGAGATGTCTCATGTAGTTTGTTGTTTTGGTTTTTTTTCTAAATGTATTTTTAGCTTTATTTTCAGTGCAAATGATGATTGCACTTCCAGCCCTATATATTGGATTTTTGCATGGCAAGGTGGGATTTCCTACTGCAGGTCATGTCATGTTTCTTTTAAAGGACTGGAATAGAAGCCAAAATGTTGAGGACTTGAACCGATAAGATGTTGTACAGATTGTAGACATGGAATTTAGAATGCAATTTCCAGTGAATTGTTGTTTGAGAGTAGAACCTGATTTGCTCTTACGCAGTTGTTGTTCCAGTGACATCAGAATCAGGTTCCAGTCTGCAGTTTGTGTCAAATAACACATTTATTTTCCCACTGTCACCTTAGAGATAAGCATGTTGAATTTACAAGTTCTTATTGGTCTCAGTAAAATATTTGGAATGTCTTTTTGAGCAATGTATTAGATAATGCCTCCAGGATAACAAGGTGGCTTTTTTTTTTTTTCACTTGGATTCAAAATTACAGAAACTTGTTGGAGAACATGTGTCAACTGCTAGTACTGACGTGTTAGGACTCCTTTCCCTGTGTTGTGCATACTTGGAAAAGTTGTTCTCACCTCTTATCTCCTCCAGCAGGGTAGTACTGCTGAGTGGAAGAATAAGTGCCGTTATTTTAGCTGTTTCTTTAAACCCAATCCTGTGATTATACTGCCTGCAAACTTGCTGTCTTGTTCTCCTCCTCTCCTCGACCTCTTCTGCATGAAAAAAGGGTCTTCTGGCTTTTACTTGTAGGTGTTCATTTGCCTTGGTCCATGTGGTGTGATCTACTTGGGGAACTGTAAACTTTTGGGAAATAAAAGGTTCAATCTGTCAATCCTTTGCCTAATATGGGAATCATCACTGCCCTGATTTCAGGGGAGGAACAGTCACTTGAAGTATGTGAACTCCTAGGCGTGGAGACAGGAGCTTGGCCTCCTTTAATGTATTGCTTAGACATAAAGTAATAGTGAAAATAACTGCTAGAAAATGAGGTTAAGGCTCTTGATATAATCAAATCACTTTCTTAAAGCAAGAAGTCATCTTGCTTTTAAGAGAATTAAGTTTCTTAAATACTTTGTAATCCTGAACTAAGGAACTGTGTTTAAGATTTTAAACATTGCCTTGAAGTTGCCCTCAAAGCAGTTAACACTTATCTTTCAGGGGGCAAATTCTTAAGCTTGTCATTAGGACAGGAAGGGAAAGCAGTTCAAAATTCTTAAAAGGAAATCTTTTGAACTGCTGGTATGTCAGGCTTGTTGCTAATAAATTGTTTGGAAAAGTGCAGTAAGTAATGATTTGGAGGGTTAGGACATAGAACTGGAGTATTTTCTAAAGCTAATAGTACTATAGAAATAGCTGCTGAAGACCTACATGTTATGTGTTGAGATTTAAAAGGCAAAACCACTTTCAAAATAAAATCCTGCTGGTATGAACATTCAGAAATGTCTTCTGCCTTTAAATTTAATTTTTTTTCAATAGAAAAATGAACACGCTATCTACTGTGAACATTTGGATAGCAAATGTGATTAAATGCTTGTAGAACCTTCAGATGCTATGAGAAATCTTGCTTGTTTGAGAAGACCCTCGAAATGCAGTTTGGTGCTTTTGAAGAGGTGGGAAGTTGGCTTGTGAAGGACTGAATATTATTCTTAGAGTCTTGTTCTAGGTACTTTGAGTTGCAGACATATCACTGTGTCATTAATCAAATATCAAACTGAGTTGTTCTTTAGTCTAATCTTTTGTTGATTTATTTCTGTGGTGCATTAGGACTAGATTACGCTTCAGTGAGCTTTGAAGAGGAGCACACTGCTATCTTTCTCTGTTTCAGTTCATCTTATAATCCTAGCCTTTTCTCCCCAGAGCTTACTTTGTATACTGTAAGGAAAGATTTCGTGAATCCACCAAATGAGGACATTAAGTATGATCTACAGAGACTACACTGTTGGTTGGAGGGTTGTGCTAAAACATACAGACTTTGTAGAGTTGTATTTGCCTCTTTCTTCTTCACCTAAGTGAAAGACGTATATTAAACCGTTGTGGTCTCAACATAGGGTAGTCCTGCAGAAAAGCACTTTCTTTGTCCAGACGTATTTAGACAAGTTTGAGAACTTGACATGAAGAGAAGTAGTAAACAGCCCCCTCTGTGTTTGTTCTTGTTGGGATGGTAAGTGTGGCTTGCCTTACACCTGAGATTGCTGACTTCTTTCACTTCTATACCTCTAGGCTTGCCTGGCCAGCAGCTATCAATGTACATATGACAATGGTATTTCCTGTGTCAGGAAAATGTGTTTAAAAATCAAAAATGCTCCAGTTGTTGAGACTTGTTTTGTAGCAATGGCTGATGTTTCTGTGGTGACAAGAGTTGTGAATGGTGTTAAAAACCATTAGGTAAGTGGGTGAGCCTTGAGCCCTTTGAACACAGAAAGTGCTTGTATGGAGCTGAGCTGCTGAAGTGTATGTTATAATGTCCTTGGGACAACTTAACTAGTGATATTGAAATCAACATTTTTCTCATCTGCTCTGTAGTAGGCCCAGCTCTCAGCGGGTGCAGTGTATTCGGTAGGTGTGTTCAAGGGAACATTCCTCCCGTGCAGGAAGGACTGTGGCAAGCTCGAGGTCTTCCTACCCATCACGTGTCCTGGCCTGTAACACTGACAAATGAAACCTGTGGCAGCCTCCATTTGTAAGGGAAGGAAACCTCGTGCTTAAGTGAGGGTTAACAAATGTGTTGGCTACCCCAGCCTAAATCTGAACTTTCAGATAGAGACAAATCTTTGGCAACACACAGTCAGATCCAGTTACAGCCCAGTTGTCTACCCATCTTTGCAGTGTTATCACATATCACCAAGTCAGTTCCTACATGAATATGCTTCTTAACTGTACTTGTGAGTTTTGGGAGTCTGGAGAAATTTTCCAGCTGAGCTGGGTTGTAGTTACAGAGCTGAACTTTTCTTTTGGCAGCAGTGCCCAGTGAAGCAGTCTGTGCCTCCCCCTCAGCGGTGCTGGTGCGGCTGTTTCGGAGGCTGTAGAGTGCAGAGCACATCATTTGGTGTCCATGATAAGCTGGTGCTGGACCTGGGACGGCAGTGCCAGCACAGAGGGCAGCAGCCCTGGACTGTTCAACAGTGCAGCTGAACTGTGCCCTGCAGAGGAGACTGTGTGGCTCTGCTGTTTGTTTGTCTTCGGTTCTAGTGCTGGTTGGATTTCTATTTGAGGTGGTACAGTCTGTAGGAAAGTGCTTGTATTGGATTGCTTTTTCTGCTGCTTTGGCTTCGGTAGCTGACTTGACTCTAAGCAGTGTTGGATATGTGGCAGAACTAGCAGGAAAGGCAGTGTGGAGCTGCATGGTGCTGGAAATGGGAAAGAGTGGGAGAGCCCCTGTGAGTGGGTGGTTAAGACTCAGCTGTGCTATTGAAACAGGCTTGAAGAGGCAACGGGGAGAGGGGAGGAGGCATTTACTGGCACTGTCCTGTTGGCAGATTTAATGTACTTTGAGCCGTTGCCTTAACAAGGGATTTGTGTGTAGCGGCAGCAGTGATGCCTGGCAGAGACTCAGGAGTTGTGGCAGTAGGTGTGGGGCTTTGAAGTGTATGGAATTAGGTACTGTATCAATTATTATGGGTTAATTGCAGGAAAGGGATACGGCAGCCCAGGCCTATTTCTCTACCTGCTTAGTAGCAGGAACCCTGATAAAAACTATTTTTGTTGTAGCTGTGTGAGAAAAATCTCTTCCTCCAGTGGAGATAAAGACATGCAAAATGTGAATTTTAAATTTTTTTTGTTTGTTTGTTTCAATTCTCTTTAACTGTGCCTTGTGTGGAACATTTTTCCTGTTTTGATTCCCATTGTCTGGGTGTTAATTGTGTCAAATCTGGGTGTTAATTGTGTTGACGAATGTTGTATTTCCCCTGTTTACGCTTCCTTTTCATCTGATGGGTGTCAGTGACCCTACCAAGTTAAGAACAGTTAAGAAGGAAGAAGCTGAAGTACTTAAGGGAGTTGTCTGCAGGTAGTTACTGTATCAGTTTGCAGACTGTGATCTAGAGAAGGCAGTTTTTTAAAGAAACCTATGCTCTCTCTGTACAGCCCTCTGAAATGAAATGTAGAATTCTGGGGTTCAGTGCTGGAAAAACTGGCTGGAAGGCTCTCTTAGCTGCAGGAACTGAGAGATGGGGAGCTGAGCGTGAACTGAGGTTGGGCTGAAAGAGCACTTTTGGTTGGAAGCTGCATTGAATTGTTAAGGTTGGAAAATAGCTCTAAGATCAGAGTCCAGCTGTTATCCTGGTGCTGCCATGTTCACCACTAACAGCATGTCCCCAAGTGCCACATCCACTTGTTTTTTGAACACTTCCAGGTATGGTGATTCCACCACTTTCTGGACCAGCCTGTTCCAGTGCCTGAGCACCCTTCCCATGAAGAAATGTTTCCTCATAACCAACCTAAACCTTCCTTGGCACTGTTTGAGGCCATTTCTTCTCATCTTGTCACTTGTTAACCTGAGAGAAGAGGCCACCCCCCAGCTCACTACGGCTTCCTTTAAGGAAGTGTAAAGAGTGCTGAGGTCATCCCGAGCCTCCTTTTCTCCAGGCTAAACTCTCCCAGCTCCCTCAACTGCTCCTGATCAGAGTTGTGCTGCAGACCCTTCCCCAGCACCTCAGGGTCTTTCTTGCAGTGAGGGGCTCAAAGCTGAACCCAGTACTTGAGGTGTGGCCTCACCAGTGCTGAGTACAGGAGGGTGATCACCACCCTCATCCTGCTAGCCACTCTGCTGCTGCCATTCAGCTTGCTAAAAGCAAAAATGAAAGGTTTGAGCCTCTTTGGCATACTGTGTTTCCTTACATTGGTGTTTGTGACTGACAACTTGTTTATGCTGGAAATGAGTAGGAAACCTGACCCCCTGGCATACCTTCTGTACAGCCAAAGGAAGCGCTCACTGCTTTCTGCTGAGCTCCTCTGGCTGTGGTGCAGATGCACCTCGGTAACTAAACCACCTCTGACTGGCAATTGAAAGACCAAATGTGGGGTAATTTTTGCAGTTGGCATCTCTCACTTCATTCTTTTCTCCCTATTCTCGCTCAAAATACCAATTTAGGTTAGTTGCTCATTGTTTGAATTACTGGCTGTTGACATGAGGATGCATACAAGGTACATAAAACACAGTTATGGCCTAAACCAGTTAGAAAATACTGACTCCTTGAGTGAGCCACAACCTTAAATAAAATCACTCTGAGATACAAGCAGAAGTCTGCCTGGTTTAAATGTGTATGGCCTGCAAGGATCCAGTTAGCTTTCAGTGTTCATGAGGAACTGTCACATGCCATTTCCAGAGTCCATGGTGAACTAGGGCACTGTCAGATCTGGAGTACTCTCATCCCCATCCTCAAGAGCCTGCCTGATTGGTAAGAAAGGGGAGAAAAAGTGAGCAAGAGGCCTTTTAATGCTTTAATCTACCCTTAGTGTTTTAATACAGCTTTCTTTGAGGGGGCTGGAAAAGTACTGGTGAATCTTACTGTGGGTAGAGATCCTGTTAGGTCCTTCAGTGAGTGTGCTATTAATAGCTGTCATTTTTGGGCAGAGGGGAAGAAGGATGAGAAGCATGCTTTGCCACTATCCTTACCCTGCACGATTTTTCTTGTAGCTATGGAGAAACATCTTTCTTACCAAGTTCATAATGTGCTTTCTAAAAAGCAGTCATTTTATATAATTTTTTTTTTAACTTACTTGTTTCATACTGCTTCTTACTGTCTTAGCCTCTGCTTATTGGCATTCTCTTACTTGTATTGGTTGAGAAGAGCTAAATTTGAGGATTGACATTTTTTGCTACACATTTCCATTGTATGAAGTTTCTCTCTTGTTTTTTTGTTGCCGTAAAGGGAGAACACAAAATGCCAGCTTATCAGTATTTCCTGTAGGGGAGAGCTGTCTGCTCCTGCGTGCATGCCGACCATTCAGCAGAGAAGCAATTTAAGGCACTTAGGAGTAGACAAGCCTATTGTTTGATTAGTTGTGGTGCTTCAGAGGTATCTAGGTCATCAGAATATCATCTTTTTCCTCTTTCCTGACAGAATTGTAGCTTCAGGTGCTTCTCGTGTCAGCTCACAGTTTATGTAACAGTTCTAGATCTGTCCCTTTAACATCCCATTGCCCTGAAGGAACACAGAGAGTTAAATGTATCTTTCCCCCTGTACCCTGCCCCTACTCCTCTGTTGGTCTTATTGGATGTTCAAACAAGTCTTTGGAACTTAGCTCATCAGTCCTATTTATAGCTGAAATATTCGAGACATTTAATTATTTCTGGCCTTAAAACGAGCTACTTGGCACTATTTACTAGTCAGCAATAGGAAAGCAGCGATGCATTAAGGTCTGTGGCAGCCTCATAGTTTTGTGTGAGTTTATTGCATGAAGTAGCACTGCTGGAAAAAGGGGAGGACAGTTTTGTGGCTTAAATATAGTGATTTTTTTTTTTTTTCCCAAAAGATGTTTCCAAATAAGGTTTGAAGGTTAACATATTTTCTTTCTGTGCTCTGGAACTCACTTCACACATGCCTACACTTTCCTTCGTTCACTACATCAAAACAGGAAATGTTTAAGCACTTTGTCTCCCTTCTCTCCAAGGAAAATTTCCTACATGAAGCACTGAGAGAATGCCTTACTTTGAAATGCGGTGCAGCAGTTTCCTCATGATAAATTATTTTAAGCTTTTGGTTCAAGCCATGAACTCCCTCAGCGTGTGGAGGTTGAACAAAATTTCAAGCAAGATGGCTTGAGCTTAGTGTAGCTCACTTCAGTTTGCTTTTCACCGTTCAGGTGATGGTGGGGGAGCCTGTCAAGCATCTGTATTGAAATGTGAGCAGGGGACTTGAACTGCTGTTGTGTGGAGGCAAGTGTGTGGTGCTGTAGAGCACCAGGAGAAAGAGTTCAGGGATGCTCAAAGCTGAAGTGTCTAGGGGTGCTGGAAGTCTTGATTTGAAGTTGACTTCTAGAAAAGTGCAGGTTTCTGTGCAAGCAAGATATTAAGACTACCAGCTAGAAGATTTACAGTTTTATACTCTTTAAACTGCTTGTGATAGAGCAAATGGAAGTACTGATGAGGGACAGCTACACTAATGAAAGTGACTTAAAACTAAAAAGCAAATGAGATTTAAAATATTTTAATGTTCTGCTGCATTTGTGGGCAATTGTTTTCAACTCACTGTCCACAGAAGCAGTTACTAATTGTGATTCAGTGCTTGTTGATCAAAAACCTTTGCTATATCTAAAACAAAATGAGTTTAGCAATTAGTATGTGCTTTTTTTTTCTTAATGAAAGTATGTGGATAATGTGTTCAAAGAGTTCAAGCTGTATTTAGGTTGAAACTCAAAGGTAACTGTTCGTATTTTCTGTCAATTAAAGTGCTTAAAGGGAGGAATTTGGATTTAAAGCAGGCTGTCTCTTATTTTCATAGCATGCAGGTGTCTGAGTGTTTTCACGCTCATGTCCTTACACTGCAGGACAAGTAGGTCAGCTGCTGGCTGTGTACTTAGGGGAAGCAGGAACTGGCTTTTCATTTTACCTCATGCCTTAAGAAATTAGTTATTTAGTGGGGTTTGTTCAGTTGAAATGCTGTCTGCGTATACAAGAAGCTACTGTTCTCAAAATCTGGCTTAGTATTTCAACAAATGGTGCTTGTTCTGGGTACTTAGCTGGTGAGAATAAATAGCAGTCCTCCTGTAGTTGTTACTGAGTGGAGTGAGGAGTTTATAGGGAAACTGAGTGGTAGTATCTTCCCTTGGCTATATTTGCTCCCATTCAAATCTGTCAGCTTCTGTGTCTTGCTGCACAATGTTGCTTCTCTTGTGTGTCCCAGCCTGTTTGATCTGGGTTAGGAAGTGATTGTGTCAGTCAGAACCATGCATTAGCCCACAGGTTCTAATGGAATAATTCAGGTTGGAAGACAGAATGACATAGGGACTGATTGGTGAACAGCCACAGTAATAGGTGTGAATGGATGGCAGACTTCAGGGGCAAGTCCAGTTGATGATCTTTTTGCATCAGCTCAGACAGAGCAGCAGATGTGACCATAGTCTGGAGTCTGTTAGTTCAGTACTACAGAAACTTCAAAGGTCAGGTGAACATCTTGAAAAAAGAAGAATATAGCTCTGACTTTCTGGGTCTGCAGCACTATGCTACAAGTTCTAGTGCCATATGGTTTGACAGATGAAAACTCTTACGTACGTACTAAAAGCCCGAGGTTCAGATCTTCTGTGCTCATGGGAATTTCCAATAGCGTAGTGATCAAGCCCATGGGTGAGTTTGGTGAATCCATCCGTCTTTAATCCTGTGGCAGGAGGCAGCATTGCCTCTCTGTTGTGTGTGCAGAACATGGAACATTCCTCTGAAACAACCGCTCCCTGTGTGAATGTATTGGGTTGGTAACTGCATTACTGGGATGCAACTGGGCTTAGCAAAGTGTTGAAATGTACTATAAAAAACAAACAAAACCCCCAAACCAACAAAAGTCTGTTGTTTTGGTTGCCTGTGTAGCAGTACTGACATGTATTGTTATGGAGACCTGTAAAGGGATGCTGCCATGAACTTTGCAAGTCCAAAGTGCTGTCCAACGGGCTAGGAAGTAGAAGTAGTGTAGTAGTAGAAGTGGCCATTCTGTGAATGCCACCTCTTCTAAAGTTAGTACTCATCTCTTTTATACTTGATCTGCTGCGACTGGACTATTGCAAGAACCTAGAGCAGTCTGTGGGATTTAGAACAAATCAGATTAAATTCTGAGTTCTAAGTAGTACACTGTGACTGTGCTGGGGCAGGTGAGGAATGGGGGACAGCCAAGGGACAGGGCTTTGAGTTTTGAATTGCATAAACTTCTGGCCTGAGTTGACCGGACAGTGCTGTCAGCATGTTTATTTTATGAACTACTTTGACAACTTCTGCAGTGCTCTTGCAGAAAACCGGGCTCTGAAGGGGGAGTGTTTCTTGTCCTGACCTTTGTTTCCAGAGGCTGCACTGAAAGTAATTCTTGGAAGTGTAATATGACCTTTCTGGCCATGATACTGAAGCCTTCTAGAAAGGCTCCCTAAGTGCTGCCTGAGACAGCAGCTAGCCAGAGTGACAGGGTGAGCAGCCAGAAAGCAGGATAAAGGATCAAAAAAGGGTGTGACATCTGCCTAGGACACCTGACAGGGTTGCATATGCTGATTATGCTGCTGGGACAAGCAGTAGCTCTTGTTCTGTAGTTAACATGCTTGACCTGTGCAATGTGTGTCCTGTTAATTGCCAACTAGTTCAAAATCTTGGAAGGAGGGGTGTTCTCTGCCACTCAAGCACAAAGTTATCAAACCAGCTCTTCTGGATGGATCAAGTTGCTTTCACAGCTGTCAGCACTGTAGGTGTCCACCCTCTAAAGTACTTGACTGATGGCCATGATGGTCTTTTCTGTAGGTAGGTTGGGAACTTTTAGATATATTGAGCTGGTTAGTCAAAGGAAAAAAGAAAAGCCAACAATCTAACTTGACCCAAACCAACCAAACAAACCCAACTTGGTGTTCTGGACTTGACTTGCAATTTCTGCTGGTAAGTGAAATCTAATAGGAGTCGAGTAGGGTCTAGGATGAATCTTCTCTCCTGTTCCCTCTGAGCTAATGAGCTTCAGTGGTGCAGAATGCTGTTAACAAGATGTGAGCTTTTAATGGGCGTATTTTGTGTAAGCTCTTGATAGTACTATCTCCTTGTGATAGGGAGAATTTGCTTGTTTATAAATAACTAATGATAAAGGTCCATTCCACTTGTTTGTTCTGAAATCTCCTTGGCCTGAAGAGGTTTTGTGTGGCTGTGCTATGTACTGGCACAAGGATGCTGCTACAGCTTGAGCTCTGACAAGTTTTGATGACTTCCAGGTAGGACAGGATGGTTAATGTCAGGCTCCAAGTGAATGAAGAGAAGCTGCAGGTGTGGCTTCAAACCATTTTTCAATCTGCCCTAGTTTACAGACCCAGTCCTTTACTGGAGCTGTGTATTTAAGTGAAGTGTGTATTTGAATAAAAGAATAGGAGGCTGTTCCAAGTAACCAAGTTACACTTTACTACCAGGGACATACCTTGAAGCAGAGGCTTTGAGACATTGTGTGAATGTGTTTGCTAAAACATAGGCAGCTCTTCTTGAAACTATCTGACTTGAATAATTTTATCAGTAGAATATTCCCTTTATGTTTGTAGGTTGTGATGCTGGAGGCTTTCTTTCTGATTGTCAAAATCTTTGTCCCTCCATACCTGGGCTATCCTCAAGTTTTCTGGCCTCCAAAGGATCCTGCCTATATGAGGCAAAGCCTGTAGAGAAACTCTTTCAAAAAAGAGGAGAGGGCTTGTTTAATATGTGGGAACACAAAACCTTGAGGCCAAAAGTGAGAGACTTTCCTCTGAAGTGGTGACCAGTCAGTGCAGTTCGTATAGTTTGGTGTCCTGTTGATGGATTTTCCTTTAAAAGTTACTCCTTCCAGTTGTCAGGCCTGCTAGTATAATGAATTTTTTGACCTGCTGTTTTAATCACTTTGAGTTGGGGTGATGCTGGGGACTGTTTTGCACACCCACTTGTATAATGTTGCAATTTAGTTCTAGCTGCTTAGGATTTAAGCACTCAAGTATACTCCTGTTCAAACCAAGCACCATGCAAGCTTGGTGAATATACTCAAACAAATTCAAGATTTAATACCATTGGGCTTTGGGACAGCACAAGATTTGATGCTTGGAAGTGGAAACATTGTCTGTCATTTTGCAGTTAAATGATGTGTTGTCAGAGCTGGGTAAGGAGAAAATTGCTGGAGAAACTTCAGGGTCATTGTGTTACCAGTTTTTCAAATTATGATAATAACTGCAGTGTCTCATTGCATCCACAAAACTGGAGCCCTGTTCATAAGTCTTTTGCTGAGAATGGTATCTCACATGCAAAGTCTTGGCAGGTCCTGTGAGCATTGGCAGGTTCTCTGCCATGAATGAATGAAACTGTGTGTTCCATGGTGCCTCATGGATGCATCCTGCAGGAGAACACTCCTAGTGGGCTGCTTCCACAGGAAACCTCTCTGTGAGCAACACATCAAGGGATTGGGGGTGGCTGCTGCCTTGTCTTGGAAATGGAAACATGACTAGAAGGACAGTGTACTGAAAATCATATGTGATAATCCCAGATAAGTAACTGGTAGGAAGGTGCCTTGGTCAGGTTTTTGCACATGGGCTTCCAATAGAACATGGCAAAATTTAAGTTGGGAGTGGGAGGCAATTCAGTAAGCACAAAGAGGCTTTCCAGATGCTTGCCAGGAAAAGTAGAGTCAGGAATGGTAGAGTTGATTTCTGCTGCGGCACAAACTTCAGTGTTGTGGTGCCTGAACAAGAGAGGAGACTTCACCTTGGATAGGGTAGTTTGGTTTTCTTTTAGGCCTCTAATCCAATTAACTCCTGAATTGTAGAAGTCAGGAATATAGGATATTGGTACTGGTATAGTGTGTGTCTGAAGGGCTGTGTTACCTTGTCATTCATTAGTAACTTTCATCTGAGTTATATTTTTTTCAGCTACTGTTTTATCCTGAAAGGGTATTAATTGTTAAATTGTGTATAAAATAGTCTCTTAACTGTTTTTAAAGAGTTGATACTTACTATTGCTAAATCTTGCTTAATAGTGCATTGTAGGAAGAATATGAAGCCAGAAACTACTTCAATGGTTTTGTTTTTTTTGTTTTCTTATCCCAGAAGTGTTAGGGCATGCACATGTCCAGTAGTTTGTCTTGCAAACAGGGATAGGTGTTCTAAAGTCTGTGCTGTATTGAGACTTGAAATAATGTTGGAATTAGAGAGGAGCTTATTCATCTGGTGTTTGTTATCCTGGGCTTTCATACTAGATCCATGGTCTTGCTTGTACCTGTTGGCAAACAAACCTGTTGACAGAAAACATTCATTTCCTCTGATGGTGATATAAAAATGCCCTTTTTTAGTCCTCTTTCAAGCTTCTTTGAAACAATTCTTTTTTTTTTCCCACATAAAAGGCCCTTGACTTCAGGGGCCTTGTCTGTAAAAGGGGTTTTGAAGCTGGAAATCAGGGTTGGGGTTTTTTTGTGATTCCTTAATACATAAAGAATATCTGAAAGAGAGAAGATCTGAAATATAGGCTAGACACAAAGCTGATGAACGTGGACAGGGAGCTACTGTTGACCTCTTTGCATTCCCAAGAGCATCACCCTTGCTGCTGGAGATGTAAGCCCAGCTCAAGGCTTCACAATAAAAGAAAGTGTTTCTTGCCCTAAGCTGTGACTTACTGATGTGTTCTCACCTGTCAATTTGCAGGTAAGCTTTATGAAGAAGAAGAGGACGATGCCCTGCCAGACTCAGATGCCCTGCCGGACTCAGATGACGAGGTGGAACTGGATAAGCCGCGCCCCATACAGATTGTCCTTGCTCATGAAGATGACCATAACTTTGAATTAGATGAATCAGCATTGGAAAAAATCTTGCTTCAGGAACATATTAAAGATCTTAACATAGTAGTTGTGTCTGTAGCAGGAGCCTTCCGCAAAGGAAAATCTTTTTTGCTGGACTTCATGCTTAGATACATGTATAACAGGGTGAGTAGTTTGGATTTTTCCTGCAGGAGAAAAGTACTTTGGTGTTTTAGTAATTCCTCTTTGTGTTTGTTAAATTGAGCATAAATATAGCAGGTCAGAATTTTCTGATGTATTGGGGAGGGGAAGTCAACTACTCTGCGTCTACACTGTGAAGAAGGGTATTTAAGTGACAGTTTTTCAATGTACTCTGTCTTGCAGTTATGAAGGGAATTTATTGGTGTCCCAGTGTAAGTGGACACAAGAAGAACTTGAACGATGAAGTGTGATGGCCTTCTAGTTGAGCTTTGGGGAAGGGCTTTTCCAGGTGGTGACTTGGAAGAGCCTTGCTTTGACTTTATCTCCTGAAATCATATTATAGCACTCGCTTGCCCGTTGTTGCAAAAATAAAAATCTTACCAGATAGCTAAATCTGCTTAAATATGATGTATGGCAAAAAGGAGAAAGTTTCCTTTTTGCTGCTTGGAATGCATTTCTGAATGCAGTCCAGGAACTCTTAAAATCCTTTTAAGTTATTGGTTGACTAATGCCTGATCCAAAATTTAATTTCTTCTTTTAGTTTGTAGCTTTTGGCTAGTGTTGTCTTGTTTTGAACCCTTGGCTTACATGGAGAAGGTGGAGTACGGTGTTCTGTGAACCATACACATCTGCCTGTCCCGGGTTGTGGGGTGTTTCTTTTAGTCTGCATTATGAGTATTGACAGGTTAGTGTTTTGTTGCTTTTTGAAGCTCTTAGAAACCCAGAACTGATTCCTTTTTTGTTCACTGTTCTTTGGAGCTAATTTGTGCTAGCTGGCTTGAGGGAAAATCAAGATGAATCCTGCAGTTACAGGAAGTATGAGAGTACAGCAGAAAAGCTGCTGATAGTTGGCAAATGAAGACTTCCTTCTCTCAATCCCAGTGGTGCCTGTTATTGAGTTCCTGTCCCTCATTTTGCAAGAGCTGTGGAAGGAAAACCCTGAGGGTAGGGTCTCAGGGTGGGAAGAACACACAGTAGCAAACTGGTACTCCTGACTTCTTGAGACTCTTTTAACCTAGGGAGGAAAAAGGTTTCATTTATTATGGATGGTGCTCAAAATTAACCAAACAATAAAACCCCCACAAATCCCTGCAAACAAATTAAAATGCAAACTCCTACGTACAATGATCTAAGCAAGGTCCTGGGCTGGGTAGAGGTAGTGCGAGTTTCCTTTTGAAAACAGAAGGGCTGGGCTTTAAACAAATACTCTTAATTTTCAGATTGTGAAATAAAACAAATGTTCATATACCAAAACAGATTGAAATGCTGTTTCAGCCTTGTGTATCAGGTCTGTTTCCTTTTTTGTGCAGTTACTTTTCTCAGTTTTCTATAAATGTCCTTCAGAATAGCATTTGTTTCTCTTAAACTGAAGGTGAAAGCAAGCTTGGCCATCTACTCTAAAAACTGTTTCTTACCAAGAGCAGAGAAGTCTTGCTCTCCATGTGCTGCTTCTGGCCAGGTATTTCCATTCTGAAGAGGTATTGCTTGCAGACCCTTAGTTGAGCTGATCCAACTCACCGATGCATCAGAAGACACTGCACTTTGCTGAGTTGTTTTTCTGCCAGCTCAGTGACGTAAATTGGCTTAGGGAAGAGTTGACAAGCATCAGAACTGCTGCAAACTGATTGATGGGAACTGGGGGTGATGGAGGATAAATGCAACGCCTCCTCTTTGGAGCACTCTTGAGTTGTATGAAGTCAAATGATATCCTCTGCTTATCCAAATTTAGTACAGGAGGAGAGATCTTGGTATAGTTTTATAGTACTTAGTCTGAGCCCTCCATCTTTAGTCAGGCTCAATTGCAAATCTGTATTTTCTGTGAACTAAATATTGCACAGAATACTAAAGCGACTGCATTCAGTTCATGTGCCAATCAAGCAATTTTGGGGTGTCCTTTCATGTGGACATTAACATGCATAATGAAAAACTTGCCAATAAAACCTTCAGAATGTCATTTTCTTGTCTTAAACTGGGTGCCAGAGGTCGTGTGGAAAGTCGCCACTGTAAAAATGTCACTGGTGCCAGCCAAAGTCACAGGTAGGATTTTGGCATGGCAGAGGTTGATCACTGCCTTCAGGGAGGTGGACATGTCGTTTCAAGCACTGATCCTTAGTGTTATGATTGCTCTTTTGAAATGGAACAGCAGCAGTTGTGTACTCAGCAAGCTGCTGAAAGGATCCTGGGGCCTTAAGCTTTAGTAAGATTTGGGTGCAGCAACACTTGTAAGTTTAGATGTGAAAGTTTATTTTTTTTTACAGGAGTGTCACCATGTCATTTTGAATTAATCCTCAAGGTGTACTGTGTATTAGTGCCCTAGGCAATTAAAGCTGCATTGAGCTTCTCCTTAGTGTGGAGTAAAGTTAGAGAAATTACCCTTTAGGTGACTGAGATAAAATTGTAGAGCAACTTCTAGCTTGATTTCAGCCTTTTTTTCCTCCTCCCATCTCCTGAATATCTTTCAAACCAGCTTGATGGACAGATACTTAAAATACTGAACTTTAGCTGAGGAAAGATGCAGGTAACAAGCTAGGAGTGTTTCAAAGTGAAGCAGAGGTCAGTCAGAGGCAGGCTTAAGTACATCATTTATAAGATGAAGTGACTTCAGGTGAAGTTGAGCCTGTTAAACACCAAAGTCTCCTGTGATATGAATCACTTCTGAAATCAAATGAGGTCATATCTAGTGCTCATTGAGGGGCTTGTCGAACTTTTGTGTAGTTTTGATCTGATTTGTTACAATTAGGAGGAATACAAATAGGAATAATGTCTGGACCAAAATGGGCTAAAGTATTCTTGTATAAAAGAAAAATGGAACATACTGAATAACAGATTCTTTTTGAAAAGTGAAAAGCTGCAGCCCATTGACATGTACATGTGAGATACAGCATTGTCAAACTATCCTGGAGTGTGCTGCAGCACAAAGCAGGTTTGGAGCTTTCATTTCTAGAGTGGTGTGTGGAAGCATAAGCATCTTCTGGGATAGAAAAGCTACAGGGAAAAGCTGTTCAGGTTTTGTGTAGTGTCTCTGGTAGAGGTGTATGTACCTATCAAAATAAACAAGCAAAGGGGAAAAAAAGCCCCAAACAACCAAACCCAAACAACTTACCTGTAAAGCCCTGTAGAACTCTTTACTTACATACCTGTGTTCATTTTCTGAATTTTTATCTGCTTATGTCACATTTGTCTGATCCAAGTAGCAGAGTTGAGTGGTACACTGTTAGCATTTGGGAGAATGCTGGTGCAGAACTGCTGGATTGCCTGCATGCTGCTAGGCATGAGGAAAATGTGCAGGTTTTTTTCCCATCCCCCTTTAGAAATAAGCAGTTTCACTTAGTCGTTTTCAAGTATTTTTATTCTGTTCAGTCCCTGGGTACTCCTGCTGTGTTCTGAAATGTGAAGAAATGTCTTGAGCTGTTATCTGAAAACTGCCAGTGTGGAGTCAGCAAGGTAGAGCCCAGAAGTGAATTGAGAAATCTCCACTTTGACCTTCTCAGTGGACTCTTTCCTGGCTGGTAATCTACTCTGGGTAGTTCAAGGCAATTCATTAAATGTCTCTTATGCCAGCTTGCTGTGTTCTAGCCTGTGAAAGAAAGCTTTGTATACACTGAAATCCTCCATGAAAGAAGTGGCAGGCAGACAACAGTTTAACTGATGAGTGAGCTACAGAAAAACCTATCAAAGTGAAACTTCCTTGGGGTGCCTGCTCATGCTTCTTACTTGCCAGTGCATGAGCTACATTTCTGGGTTAGATGTGCTCATATAACAGCTGGATTCTTGTGGGTGAGCTGCTGCTCTGTGTTGCCTGTCCTTGAAGACCTCATTACAATTCCATCAGCCAGGATTGTTAGCTGCCAACTGTACTCGCCTCTCAGATAGCTTCTCAGCTCTGTTATGGGTAGGTTGATTGGCATCTATCAAACTCTTACACTGACCTTTTCTCTATAACTGGCAAGTATAGACTGTGAATCTTCTGGCTGTTGTCTGTTCTCTGTGGCTTCTGTGAGATGGCATTGGGAGCCTGGTACTGGCTTCTCTTAGTGCAGGGACTCAAATGCTTAGCCAGCTGTTAGTGAGGGGGAAGGGAGAGGATTAAGTTAAGATCAGGTGTTTTGTCCCTTGCAGAGATTCCTGTGGCTGTTCCTGAGTTGAAATATCTGCTGTTGTGTCTGAGCAGAGTTTTCTCAACTGTGAGGGTGGAACTGGTGGACGAAACTGTGCTGTTCTCAATACGTCTGAGTGCTGGAGACTCAAAACCTGTGCACACTTACATTTCAGTGGCTGAAAAGTTGTGCAGCCACTCTAATGTATGGGGTTGCTTTGTGGATGATCTTGAAACACAGCAGAGTAGCACTGTGTTTTAATATTTTGTGTAGTGTTGTCAGCTGGCTCTGAAGAAAATGTAATAACAGTGTGGAAGTCTGCTAAAACATAGCATGTTAAAAAACCCCAGAAATCTCCTCCTTGGTTTTACATAAGTTTTTCCTTTTGTTTTGTAGACTTCTCCGTGCTGGATAGGTGGAAACACCGAGCCATTGACCGGGTTTACATGGAGAGGTGGATGTGAACGGGAAACCACTGGCATTCAGATTTGGAGTGAAGTGTTTGTAATTGAAAAACCTAATGGAACAAAGGTGAGTGCTTAACTTACCTTGATTTACTTAGGGTCTCCCTTGCAGAAGTTGTAGGCTTCCCGGTTTGGTTGTATGGTGGGTTGGTTTTTTTTTTTTGGTTTGTTTTTTTTATTTTTTTTAAAAAGTGAAACAGAGGCTGTGGATGTGCCATCCAGGAGGTGTTCCTGGTCAGGTTCAGTGGGGCTCCAAGCAACCTGGTCTAGTGGAAGGTGTCCCTGCCTTTGGCAGAGGGATTGGAACAAGATGATCCTTAGAGATCCCTTTCAGCCTAAACTGTTTTTGTCATTGTAAAACTTAAATAGGATTTTTGCCTCTGTGTACACTTTTAATGTCATGGATTTCATGGTGGCTGTTTGAACACTGGGTGCTTTCCTTTGCCCTGAGCAGCTGTGTAACATATCTGGAAACTGTTATCAGTGTAAGGATGGAGATTGATTCTTATAACCCAGCAGAAAAATTCAACAATAGTCTCATTCTGAGAGTACTTTGTTTTGGCAAAGTCTACCCCGTCCAGGCTGATGGATGGTTATCTTGGGAATGTTGTTAAACTGTAATGACTATAAATACTATCTACAGACAAATGCTGGGGGGAAAAGCTCTGTAACACACACTGTTCTTTGAAGGGTGAAAATATGTTCTAACTTCTAACTGTGTTGTAGTAAAGTGTACTGCATGGCTGTAAGTACTCCAGGGTCTGGAAGCTGGTCCTTCCATTTAATTTTAGCAAGCAGTCTAAAAAAAAGGATAAGTTTAACAGTGGGGCGGGAGGGGGGGGAAGCACGAACTTGATTATTTTTAACTCTCAAGTCAGTTTAACTGCAAAGTTTACTTGGAGGTGTTTATGCTGAAACGGAGTGTTAATGTTGTTAATAAATATTTACTCCACAATAGTGGTGGTGATCTTGAACTCTTTGTGTTCTGAACCATCGGTTTTAGGTTATTTAAATTTCATACCCTTTGCATTTGCTAAGGAAACATCTGATGCCCAGTCTGTGGGACATGGATTTTAAAAATAGTGGCTTAGTGGTGTTTAACAAATTTCACAGCTAACCAAACACTTCTTTGGTAAAAAACCAATTATGTAGTGTGAATCTGCTTATGCTTTGGGAACAAATCACTCACTTGTTTTGCTTATCAGTGGGAAAGAGAAGGGAAGTGTAGTAGATGCCAAAGATGGGAGTTGGACTGATAAACTTTTTTCATTAATATCACTTCCTTCCTTGTTGTTCCAGCAGACAGTATCAATTATCTTGTTTTCTGCTGAAAATAATTATTTTAAGGTATATATATATATGTATTTATAAGTAACCATCTTACTCTTAGCTCTAATGAACTATGCTAGATCTGCAGCTGAGGCTGATGTTCTTCCAGTGAAGGAGAGCTGTCAGTTAGTCTGCATGGCACCCCCACTGGGCCAAGGAGGGCTGTTTCTCTGGGAGAAGGTAGGCAGGCAAGGCCAGAGGCTTGAGGCTGATGGCAGGGCCCTCTGGCTGCTGCTCACTCAGCTGTGGGTGTGTGTAGTCACATGTGCAGGGAGCTGGCTGAGGTTTCATCAGCAGGCATAGGGGCAGAGACTTGCTCTGCTTGAAACAGAACTGACCCCAGTGGCCAGGAGTGTGAGAGTGTCCATGATGTGGTTAACTGCTGCTGTTCTTTCAAACTCTGCAGGTTGCTGTACTACTCATGGATACCCAAGGTGCCTTTGATAGCCAATCCACTATCAAAGACTGTGCAACAGTTTTTGCCCTGAGCACCATGACGAGCTCTGTCCAGGTGAGAATATCTGTGCTGGCAAATAATTGCAGAACCCTCTATCCTGAATATGCAAAGAATGTCTCTTGAGCCACACTTGGAAAGTTCACCTGCGTATCTTCCTCCAACTCTGATTTAAAATTCCACACTTATTCTTATTTTCAGTGTGGTACATAAACTACCCAACTTGCTCGGTGGAATCAAGGTTATGCAAGGCCAGGCTGAGTTAAATTGCTGACAGAACTGGGAAATCCCCTTCCCCCCAAGATGTCAAAGTAGCAGCTGCTTCTTTACAGATGTGTTACAGAATCTTTTTTAAGGCTGTAGATAAAGTTTAGGGTGACATTGTGCTGTGATGAGCCAAACTTGAAATTGCTGCTTCTGTTCAAGTGTCAGTTAAACTCCTGAGAATTGTGCTATACTCAAAACTACTTCTAAGCTTGTGCCTTAGAAGTGCCGAAAGTGAGCAGGTTTTTGAGGGGTGACAAGTGGCTTTCTTCAGACATGCCACAACCTAAACGGGACAGGAGTATGTAGAGCATTACTTCTGTCCTTTGGAGTTTGCTCTGGTGAATAATTTTTGAATAAGGAGGTGACTTTTGTTTGAGATGTGTTCTGTGACACCTTTCTACTTGCTGACTTTTGGGTAGTTACACTTTTGCTGGAGGGAGCAAAACTACTCCATGTGTGAAAGGGACTATATGAATGTAAGATGGTGGTTTCATGTGACACTGTAATTCTCTGACTGTCTCTTGCAGGTATACAATTTGTCTCAGAATATTCAGGAAGACGACCTTCAACACTTGCAGGTAGGAATATGGTGAATTTATGTTTAACTGCTTCTGAACTGATAATCTTGACAATGTTCTAGAAGTTACTATTCACGTAACTGACTTGGGAGCTGTTTGTTGCTTCATTCATGTAAAACACTGAATTTCACCTGATACTAAAAATGGTACAGTCTGTAAAAACTGTGTTTGCATCAACTCCATGATGCTTCTACTGTGCCAGTGTAGAGGTAAAATAGCATGGGCTTCTAATCTGGCTGATTGTTTTAGAATCTGTTCTCTGTATTGCAAGCCCTGAAACTCCTGAAGAAATGAGAAACGAAAATTATTTATGAAATCCTTAATGGTGAAATTGCATTGTTTCACTTCTTTCCTAAAATAGGAAAATGGATGTTATTTCATAACCAGTTTGTAAGGAAATGTTGGAGTTTGGGTCAGGCTAGACAGAGTCTTCTACCCAGAAGCCATCTCTGTTTTTTCAGCTGAGAAACTTCTGCAGAGTTTTATTTTGCTTAGAAATAAAAGCAGGAGAATGTCTTCTCTTCAGCATGGGATTTTTATCCTCTAATGCAGCATCGTGGTCAGAGGCCACTGAATTATGGCTTCATGTGAATGGTGCAAGAACCTTATCTCCTTAACTTAAAACCTGTAGCTTTAGAGAATAGCTTGTGTATTACCAAATGCCAAGGCCATGACCTTGTCACAGTTTAAAACTGTTCTTTGTGTCTTCAGTGCTGCAACAGACTGGCTGCCAATGCTGGAAGTAGAAGAGCACTAACTAAAAGTAGTCTTATGAAGCTGTTCTCAATTAGCAGGGTTGTATCACTGGGCCCATACCCCCCCACACCCCCAAAAAAACCCCAACCAAGCAGTGAAAACAAAAAAAACTGTGTAGGTAACTATTTGAAAGCCAGGCTTCCCTCAAGACTTTGGTCCTTTAACAGGCTCGGTGTAATCTGAATAAAAGAATCCATCTCTGTTGTACTGGAGGGTGGCATTTGGAGGAAGGAAGGGAAGAGAAGGATGATAAGTACAAGCACTGGGTAGGGAACACCCGTACATTTACAGGTGCAGCAGGGAATCATGATTGGAGGGAAGGAAATTCTGAATTTATGTAATTGTGAAATACTTTTAGTCTCTGACTGCCTTTTGCATTTAGCAGGGAAGTGAATGAGGTAAAGAGTTTGGGTCAAAGAAACCAGACTCTTGCGGGTGCTTGGGCACTTCACAGCTGCTTTAGCTCAGGGTGACAAGGGCTTGGAAGTTAAGCTGTGTTAAATTAGTCCTGTAAGTTCCCAGGTGCTCTTGTCATCAACACCAGAACTGTCCTTTGAGCCATAATCTACCTGAGACCCTCCAGGAGTTAGTTTAATGCAGAGTAATGATTGTCTGGTACTGGAGAGTTCTGGTGTGCTTCCATCATCTTGACCTGCAGTATCTGTAAGGAGGCTGGCATGGATCCCTGCCAGTATTGACCTGTGCTGAAGCAGCCAGCACAGTCCCTCATTCCTGTTCTTGTGGGTGGTTTGGCCTGCTCAGGCCAGCAAGGAATGCTGCTGCTGGTGTTAAAGATGGTGGAAGCAGTCAGGGGAAGACAGCTGATACTTGCCTTTATACTGGAGGGAAGGAACAATTATTAGTTAAGGTCATGAGGTGAAGCAGAGATCTGAGAAGCTGCTGAACTTGGCTTGTATTTAAATGTCTGATACATTGGCTAGAGCCAACAAGTTCCCTGGGATTTCCAGGAATAAACCTTTTGTGGGAAGTAAGGGACAAATGTTAGATAGGCTTACCTCCTTAGCCTGGGAAGCAAGTGTTGGAAGCTGGCTTGGTGAGAAATGCAGCCAGCTTTTCTCTGAGAATAGCCCACAAGCCACCCACTTAAAACTGCAGTGTGTTGACAGTTCAGGAATGGCACTGTGAAGCCTGTGGGAATCATGTCTCCTACCTGAATCTTATTGAGGGTTGGTATACTCATTATTGGGGTTTATTTGCCATTCTCAACCTATAGTAAGATATAAGATTGAATGCTTTATTTTTTAGTGACATAATAGAATATTTCACATCAGAAAAATGTGTTTTCTATGTGGCACATCCTTACACTGTTCTTTCTCTCAGTTGTTTACAGAATATGGAAGACTAGCTATGGAAGAAATCTACCAAAAGCCGTTCCAGGTAACTATGTGTTAAATGCATTTAAGCAGTTGAATGCTAGAAAATGAGCTCAGGATAATTTCTGCAGGTAAATTAGTTGGGCTAAAGGTAACCAGTTCTTTGCAAGACTAATTTTCCTTCACTATTGTCACATGGCTTTGCAAAACCCAATGGAAAAATGCTGAAGAGGATCACATTTTGGGCAAGTATAGCTTTGTGCTTGAGTTATAAGGCATAAAAGGAATCAAAATGTCAGGTGATATGCAGGTGTTAATGAGAAAAATTTTGTGCTGCCTTCTTCTTTATTACTCTGAGATATGGTTGGTCCTTGCTGGTGGTAGATGGTTCTGAGAAAAGGTCCTGTTTGGTGGTGGGTGTTCTGTTTAGTTGGTTTTTTAAACAAACAAACACTTGCACCACAGAACTACAAGGCTGCTACATTTAGAACAGCCAAACATACCAAAAAAACTTACATAGTATCCTTGCTTGTAATCTATAATATATTTAGTTTTAGAGCAGCCAAATACTTAAAATAATCACACGTGTGATAGAATTTTTGACCTTAGGAAGGATGCAAACCATTCACTGCTGTTGTTCTTGCTGTTGCAGACATTAATGTTCTTAATTAGAGATTGGAGTTATCCTTATGAACATGCATATGGCTTGGAAGGAGGAAGAAAGTTCCTAGAGAAGAGATTGCAGGTAAGTTATCTCCAGTAGTCCTGTTCTGATCTTCTGAGTGACACCTTGCTGTCAAGACAATGATGCATCATGAGCTGGCTCCTTGAGCTAATAAAATACATCAGTGGTGTTTCTACTTATAGGCAAAGTTTACATTATTAGGTTCAGAAATAAAAGCTTAAACACACTTTTGTGCTCTTACTGCTTTTAAGATGATGGTTAATCTTGACTGCAGTGTTGTAGAACTGGTTAGCAGTTCTTAATGCCTTTTATTTCCTTCAGGTAAAGCAAAATCAACATGAAGAGCTACAGAATGTAAGGAAGCATATTCACTCCTGTTTCAGTAATCTTGGGTGTTTCCTGTTGCCCCACCCTGGTCTTAAAGTTGCAACAAATCCAAATTTTGATGGGAGATTAAATGGTAGGAAGCTTTTCATTTTGTGTTTCTTGATTCAGATCACTGAGTTTGTTTTCTTATGTGATGGAAGTTAAGTACTGTAATGGTTAGCTATTGAAATGCCTGACTGGAAAATATAAGGCTAAAAGGTGAAGCTGCAGAATTTAGAAATGTGCATTGTGTGCTCCTTTTAGTGGTTTAAAAGTAGAGGAATTAAGCAGGGAGAGGGAATGGATTTCTTTCTGTCTAGCTGTTCATTGTAATCTGATAACTTGAGACATGCTTAAAGGTCATTAAATAGAGATTCCAAAGATAACTAAGGGCTCCAGAGGGCAGAATTCCCAAGATTAAAGATTTAACTTTCTGGAAAGGCTTTTCTCTAAGAACTTCCTGAACCACAGGTCAGCTCTGAAATGGTTGAAATAAAAGCCATAGGGTTCTGCAGAATGAGAGGCAGTCAGGATTCCTCCAATGGATGTGTGTCCCCCAACGGAGGGAATGCATCAGAATGGCAAAGGCTATAAAAGTGGATTTGCAGTGGTGGGGTACCAACCCCTGCTGTGCTGAGGGCACACACCTGTGAGGTCATTATGCATTGGTGTAATTGGGGAAATGCACTTAAAATATTGAAAGGACAGTGGAACCTTGTTCTCCCAGTCTGGAGTTAAGATTGGTAGATTAAGAGTAGGTGGGACTTACTGAAGCTATATTATGTATGTAAGCCTTTAAATACCTTAAAAATGCAGTTCATGGTTGTGATGCTGTGGATTTAGGAGGATCGTGGGCTATCAGTGTTCCTTTAGGAGATACAAGATTGAAAACTAACCACCTTTTTCTTGAAATTGATTGAATTTTACTAGATATAGATGAGGATTTTAAGAATGAACTGCGGAATTTGATACCGTTACTGCTTGCCCCTGAAAACTTGGTAGAAAAAGAGATTAGTGGATCCAAGGTGACCTGTAGAGATCTTGTAGAATACTTCAAGGTAAGCAAACTCATACTAATTATTTCTGTTAATAGCTTAAAAGACAGTATTCTAATTTTAGGCCATGTTGTTCCCAGAGAAGATAACATATCTAGGCTGACACTCGTTGATCAGCTCACTTTTATTTTCATTTCATTACTCTGACTTTCCAGAACTGGCACACTACTTCCTAACAGTACAGCTCTTTGCAAGCTACTGTTAGCAAAATTTGTGGGTTGGTGGCTTTTATTTTCCTCTCTGTGAGTAGGCTGCAATAGCTCAAGCTTTATTAGATATTTTTTTTTTAAATCCCGGTTGGTTTTTTTTGTTTTGGTTATTTTGAATTAAAGTAGGTCTCATGTAGTTTTTACAGGTAGAAAAACAGTTCTTAAACTGCAAGGTATTCAATGAAAATTTCAGATACTCCCTTCTGGATTTTTAACATGCAAGGAAGGTGCTTTCTAAACATTTGCATGTGTAGCACCACTGTGCTCTGAATTATTTTTGTAGGATACTCACAGCTGTTAGTCTTGAGCTTTTTTGGTATTGTGGTGACACCAGCAGAAATGTGATAACATAATCTCTGCATCACCAGGGGTTGGTCTGGTGTTTGTAGCCTTATTTTTTTTTAAATTGGAATGACTTAGACAGTTGGCTTGGTGGAAATGATGCCACTGTCTTCTAAAGACAGGAATTTTGCATTGCTCCTTTTTGGGTAGAAAAGTTAGGCTGGTGTTACGAAACAAACTATGCAAGGAAGGAATTTGAGACCAGAGCTCATTTAACTTCACTGGTAAAACAAAGTAACTTTTTGAAGGAAAGACATGGTGTGGGTTGCAGAAGTGATGGCTGTTCTGGCGAGTGTAAAATCAGCACGGGAATGCAGGGGTTCTCTCTGTTTATATGGTTGCATGCTGCTTTTTGCTCCAGTTTTTCTCTGGTAGGACCCACTCAGGTACAATGCAGGGAGTGCATGTTCAGCAGCAGTTTAGAAAGGACTGCATCCTGAAAACCCAAGTATAAAACCTCTACTGGAAAGCTGATTTGCATCCTGTATCCAGTCAGGGAGCAGTGCTGTGGGGTGCTGCAGAAATGCCATGCTTATGTAACTAAAGAGGACTGCTCCCTTGGGACTATGCATTTGAAGCCGAGATTGTGAGGCCTGAGTTGGAAACTGTAGGGCTTTACTTGGAGGAAATAGCTACAAAAGCAAGGAGGGTGTCAAGGGAACAGAGTCCTGTATAACTATATGTTTTTGTAGGTTGTTCTGCAACCTGGAGCATTGAGTACATGGGAACCCTGATAACCTTGCTCTCTCCTCCCTTGGAGCAAGAAATCCTCAGGCCTGAGGCTTGCAGACAGGGCAGGGAAGGCAGCAGTGGTGTGAGGAGAGTGAGGACAGCCCCCCCTCAAGAGGCTGAGAGTGGCCTTGCTGGTGTAACTTGCACAGCTTGTCCAAGGCACTGGAATGGCTGCTGCTGCCTGCTGTGCCCCACTTCCCTGTCCCCAGGAGCTGTGCCATGGGCCAGCTTGTGGGGGCTGGACAAGAAATGAAGTGTGTGTTCTCTTCCAGCCCCCTGAAACCCTGGGGAAAGAAAGGACGCCTGAGGATAAGTGGGGTGGGGCACAGTGGGATAGGCTGCCTGCTTAGCTTCTGGAAGTGTTTTGTCTGCTCAGCTCTGTAGAAAGTGCCTTGATCTGTTTTCTTTCCTCCTATACTTCAGTAGATCAGGGCATGTGGAGAAATGTAAGTATTGGTTCTCCCAGCACTGGGGTAAGTTTGGGCAGAGCTCTTGCCAGAAAGGCTGGGATAGTCATCTCCACTCTTTTGTTATGGGTGAAGATTCCCTGTCTAGCAAAGACCTTATGCATTTGAGGGAGTAGAAACCTGCTGTCAAAACCTGTCATGTCTTGGGACAGTGGTGATGTCTCCTCAGAGTGCTCTGCTGCCCTGCTGGACCCCAGTCTCAGGCATAGGAAACTGAAGGGGAAAAAATTGCCAGACTTCTGTGAAGAAAATTGCATAATTTAGTAGTTAGAACTATTACAGAGAAATAGTCTGAGCTCTGTCTTTGTATCATCCCTCATTTCTTATTCTCCTTAAACATAAATGTTTAGAAAAATAAACCTTTTTTTCCTCCTCCCATTTAGGCTTACATTAAAATCTATCAAGGAGAGGAGCTACCTCATCCGAAATCTATGCTGCAGGTATTTTATTTTCTTTCAAATAATCTGATTAGATGATGTGTACTTTATAAGTTCTTTGCAGTTGAAGAATCATGACTGCTGTGGGCCTGAGTCTCCCCCCACAGTTGTAGTTCTGGAAGGATCTGTGTACTTTGAAAGCCACCTGAACTGTGATGGTTGAGTACTTTTCACTCAGTTTCATCCACCAAATGAAATTAAATCAACCAAATAGAGCTGGGGTCTGTCTGGTTGGTTGGGTTTTTTAGCTGCTTTACTCTCTAAGCATTGGTTTCCTGTAACTTGCTGTTTGGCTGGGAGATATCCAGAAAATGACATCTTGCAGCTTTAACTACAATAATTGTCCCTGACATGACACAGGTAGAAAATAAGACTTACATTCTTAACAAACTGAATAATTATGATTGACACCAAAACTGTACATCTGTAATGTAGAAAGAATCCCAGCTTCCTTTTTTTCCTCTCTGGTACTGGAAGTAATCCAGTACTAGGATTAAAATATAATAGTTTAGTGACCCTTATGTGTTTATTAACAGTAGAGCATTCAGAAGAGATTGCTCATGATGAAAAGCCTGTATGAGCAAGCTGAGGTTTGTTTGCAGCTGTGCTAGAAAGCTGAAGAAAGGCAGCAATATGTTTTAATGTATATTGCTAAACTTCACTGATTTTTGTGTGGCCTTTTCCTGGCCATCAGGAACTCTGGAGGTTTTGGGTGTATGTTTGGAGTGCAGTGCTGTGTAAAACCTGGGAATGCTGTGAATGACACAGGATGCTCCATGTTTTCTAGGCAACAGCTGAGGCGAACAATCTTGCTGCTGTGGCAGGAGCAAAAGATTTGTACAGCAAAGGCATGGAGCAGGTATGATGGCACAACCTTTCCTAAACACCTACATGCAAATACAGGCCTTCAGCTTCTAGATTGTCCTCTGTGTGTGAGCACTTCAGTGGGGGAAGGTAACTCAGGGCCAGGACTTGTGTGTTTTCTGCACTCTGCTCTGAGCTTGGGTGTCTGATGCTGGGGAGGTATGAGAATGGGTGTGTTTGCAGGATTCCCACCTGTTAGTTCCCTCTACCGCTCTTGACAGGCATCTCAAAATCCTGTGACATGAAATGCACAAGCAGGTGAGCAGGCATTTGCACAGGGGTGGAATTCTAGTTCTGTAGTCTCATGCTTCTGAATTGTGGCCATTCATTAGCTGTAAAAGGCAAGGATTGAAGTGATTCAAAAATTTAAGGAAACCCCTTGGAATACAAGAATTACTTTGAAAAACCTGTGTATGTAATTTCCCACTTGCTTCTTCTCTTGAAGATAGTGATCTTATATGATTCTAAGCTGAATGCTGTATGGATTTCATACTTTAATGTAGTGGTATGCAAGGTTTTATCATAGGAAATTCTGGAAACCATTACATGTCTCATAAAGCTTAATAGGACTGTGCTTATTGTGAAACTGTACAACCAGAAAGACCAGTAGGTGCAAGAACATGCTACAAACATAGCTCCCCATTAATTAGGCTAATTGTGGTCTTAATTGCTGAAGTAGCTGTTTTGAAATTAAAGTATGACCTAGTGCTAGTGGCAGACAAGCCAGTTCCATTTGTTAGCAGGCTGTTTGGAGAATGTTCTGCTGGTTTAAGGGAACTCCTCTATTTCCATTTTGGAAAATGTCTTGAAATAGTAAATGTGTTGTTTTTAATAAGTGCCAAGTCTGCCTTCCAAACTTGAATCTTCAATGGTTGTTGAGATACTGTAGCTGTAAGGTTTCTGACTTGGAGCAGGGAATAAACAGAAACAGATGTTCTTTTAAACAGACTTTGTTTCCATAGTAATGTTCCCCAGTACTGTATATTTTTATATCACTGTAGAGATATGCACAAATTATGGAATACTTTTTTATCCAGATGTCTCATATGATGTTCTTGATCTGACACAGCTCTGAAAGTTCTATTTTTAAGAACAGAAGTGGGAACTCTTCGGATTTAAAACCTCAGTTATGTAAAGGTAGTTCTTGCTGCAGCTTCTGAGTTATCCTCATGAACCAAAGCCCTCCTTTGCTGAGTGTGCATAACCAAAATACTGTCCCCCTAATGACCTGAAACGTAGGGAACGACAGGTGCAGTGTCACAGAGTGTAAGAAAACGGTGACAGTAATTTGTGTGGTGGCCTCTTGATCTCTCAGTAGCTCCTGGTGTTTAACATGCTTTGGGCAATGTGAAAAAACTTCTGAATGGTGAGACTGGTAGGCATTTTCCAGGGAGTTTCGGTGGATGTGGAGGACTTCATTCTGGGAAAAAGCAGGGATATGTGTGTGGCTGTTGTCCTGTCCTTCTGGGCTTGCCTGAAGAGAACAGTGGAAGTATGAGTTCAGTCCTGTGCTGTGGGTCTGTGTGTGCTTGGACAGGTGAGGCTCCTGCCCTGCCAGCATCCAGAATAGCTTTGGCTGCTTCACTGGATGGGCCTGGGGCTCACAGAGCCAAGGGAGCTGCAGGGGGAGGGGGCAGCGAGGGGCAGGTGCTCTCTGTGCAGCAGCAGACGCTCAGGCTGTGATTCTGTGATGTCTGCTTGTCCCACAGGTGTGTGGGGGAGATAAGCCTTACATTGCCCCGTCGGACCTCGAGCAGAAGCACCAGGATTTCCGAGAGAGCGCCATCCGGCAGTTCCGCTCCGTCAAGAAGATGGGAGGGGAGGAGTTCTGCCGGCGCTACCAGGAGCAACTGGAAGTGGAAATCGAAGAGATCTATGCAAACTTTGTGAAGCACAACGATGGCAAAAACATCTTTTATGCTGCTCGTACCCCTGCCACTCTATTTGCAGTCATGTTTGCCATGTACATAATCTCAGGACTGACTGGGTTCCTTGGCATGAACTCCATAGCTGCCCTGTGTAATCTCGTGCTGGGGATGGCTCTTATATCGTTTTGTACTTGGGCATACGTTAAGTACTCTGGGGAATTCAGAGAAGTTGGAACAGCCATTGATCAGATCGCTGAAGCTATATGGGAACAGGTTGGTATCTGTTTTTATTGCAAAATCTTGCTGTCTTGAGCAGACGTATCAAACAGTTTCTGTTCAGTGCTGAGAGGGAAAAGCTGCTCTAGACCTAATAGAGAATGCTAGTGCTGCCAAAGTAGTGTGACTGCTCTCTTCAGGAACAGATGCTGCACACAAGGAACGTTAAATAAGCTTAGGATATTATCAAAAAAGTGCTACTTAAGGTGCAAAAGGTTACTTAGATGGTAAAGGGTACTCTTCAAAACTCTCTTTCCTTATTCAGAGCAAGGAATTGATTAGTCCTTGGAGAGAACTGGCTGAGTGATGGCTTTCAGCAGCTGCTACCAGAGGGTGCACAGCAGGTTTTGTCCATCAGGGAGACTTGTGCTGTCTGTGACAGCTTCAGTGGGTGCAACTGCTGTTTGCAAGGAATACTCAACAAATTCCTGAAAAGATGTGAGTGTAAGGACAGCAGAGCTGGAGGAGAAAACTTTCTGCATAGAGATTTTGCTGCCTGAACTCAGTTGACACAGCTGTGCCAGTAAGGTCAATGTAGAGAATTCCTGACCAGTAGTTTTTGGAGCATTCTGACTAGCTCTGTCCAGTGCCAGCAGAAGGGAAGCACTTTCCTGCTGTTGTTACTGGAAATAAAGGGTGCACTGAGCTTATCTGGGGTGACATTAAAGTGTGTCCTGTGAGGCGTGAGCAGGTAACTAACTGGAGCCTTCTGCACAGATGCTTGCTTCCACAGCTGGAAAATTCCTGTGTTCAAGGCTGATCCTAGGCACTGGTACACTAGGCCTCAGCAGCAACCTGCTGAGGGTCCCAGTCAGGTTTTGAGTTACACTGGAGCAGAAAAAGCAGATTCTTAAAAATAGGGAAATGAGCATCAGTAAATAAATCAGTAACTAAATCTTGAGTTAGCACCACTCGCTAGTGATGAAAATTGAGGCTCTCCAGTTCTACTGGAGCTGCTGCTGCAGGATACCCCAAGCACAGAAGACTTGGTTTGGCTGCTACCTTCCCTGGGACGGGGAGAGCTTGGCTTATGCTGGCAGGAGCTTGCCATTTGTGGGCTGCAGGAAGGTGGTCTCCAAAAGACCTCAGCAGTGTTGCTGTTAGAGCTGCGCATCAGCAGCAATATGCAAAGCACTGCAGGTCCTGTCTGAGTCACTCTGATTAAATACTCATTCTTGCTGTTGATTTTTCTGAATCTCTGCCTTTCTTTTCCCTCCTTGCTTCAGAGGAATCCCAGGAAGGTGAGAAGTTACTGGCAATCAGGTTTTTTTTTGTTTTTCTGAACTTGATTGAGTTTCTGCTGTGTTGTGAAGCCGTTTTTCCTAACAGCTGAATTCGTGTTTTAGGTGTTTTCCAAACTCTTTGAAGTCCTTAGACGCCGAACGGTTCGTCGTGCTCTTACATCAGTGCCGCGACAGCGACTCTCATCCAACAATAACAAGAAGAAAAACTAGCCAGTATTTTTAACTTTCTTTCTGTATCTGAAGTGTTCACACTTACACATATAGGACAATAAGCTGGACCGTCTGGGCCGGTCTGCATAAATGCTGTAACCATACCAGACTGATGCTGCATATGGGGTATGGAATTGCACATCCATCTTCTAGGAACTGTAAAGTGGTTTGAATTCAGTGAAATACTGCTGTGTAGGAGGGGTATCACTTGTGTCCATAGCATGTGACTGCTTTAACCTCATTACTCTAGCAGCAAAATTCATTTCTCTTTCAGTTCATGCCACTTTGTGTCAGACTTCATCATTCTAAGTTTTTTCATTATTTCAAGTCTCATCTCTTTATATGATTTTATCTCTTATTTTCCTTGGTTACCTCATTTTCTTGTTTCTTTTGCACATTTCTCATTCCACAGGTGTTGAAGCCCATGAGTGATAATTTGATGGAGGATCATATGAGGCAGTCTGTAAAAAACTCTATCAAAGCAGGCCTGACCGAGCAGGTGGCTCACCATGCCAGACTAAAGACAGACTGACAGTTCGTCTCCTCTTCAACTCTGCCCTCTCATCCTAGACATGCTTGCTGTACCATGAGAACTCAATAATAAAAAAAAAAATAAATAAAAATAAACCAAAGTTTACAATCAACTGTAGAAGTAGTTTAGTGTGATTGGCTTCACAGATTGCTGCCATCACCGGGGAAGAGTTACATTTGTCAGTGCTCAGCTTCTCAGACAAACTGGTGCCATGGAGCCCGCTGGGGTGGGAGGGAGTGGCTCAGTTTTACATAGTCCTGGTGCCCCGTGTTTGGGGGAGGGAGGGGGAGCTTCCCCTGCGTTGAGTCCTTGCAGGCTCTGGCTTACAGGAGGAACCTGTCCCCTGCAGCAGCTGACTTCAGGGAAGTGTCATGATCAGCCCCACGCCAGCTGTGCTCTCCCCCGATGTCCCCAGCTCGGCACCACCCTCACCAGCTCCCGCGAGTGTTTCTGTGCGCGGCCGGTGGAGCCATCGGAGCAGCCACTCCATTACAACGCGTCTCTTGCTTTCTTGCCTTCTACCAGTGTTACACAGATGCATGTGCTGGTTCCCCACGCAGAACTGGGGTGTCAGGGAGGCAGTGGCTCAGCACAGAGGGTGTCTTGCCTTGAACTTGCAGACCTGGTCCCGAGGGAGGTGCATATCGGAACTGAGCTGTTTTTTTCTGCAGTTTAGCCTTCATGTATATAATATTGCCATTAATTCTACTGGGGAAGAAATTCCATCCAAAAATGTTGCCTACAGCTACCAAGCAATGAGTTAGGATTGTCTGTACAGTGTGTTTAGTTTTTATTTTTTAAGAAATCACAGATAGGGCATGTATATGAAATATAAATATATAAATACGATTTTGTATCAAAGTTTTGTAGTTTATGGCAAAACCTGGTTCTGTGGTAGCTAAGTGCAGTTCCTGTAAAGGAATGTTTGTGGCTCATGTAAATGTGTGAATGCATCAACAATTTGAAGTTTTTTGATATATTTGTGATATTTACCTGCCTTGAGCACTGCAATCTCTCACCCCCTTGGAAAAATCAATGGGAATGTTTGTTGTGAAACTCTTGTCTTCTGTTGCATTTTAAAGTTATTTCCTGTAATTTATTTTCAGTACATGATTAAAATCAGTTGTGTATATATGAAATGAAATCCGTGCTTATTTTTAAAAGATGTTCAAGTATTGTATTCTACTACATAAACTATGTCAAATACTTATCCTGACAATTATATGAACAGATTTGTTCTATGGTACTTCATAGCTTTCTATTGAAGCCGATGTTCCTCTCATGCTTGTCTCTGGAAGGTGACCTCTGTCCAGCTCATACCCCCTCCCTGTATAGGAAAACCTCCTGCTGTTCTTAAGCACGCTTTTGACTTGTGGAGTTGCTTGTCAGATTCTGCCCTCCAACAATTGTATCACCCTGAAATCTTGTTACTGGCTTTACTTTCATTCTTGGCTAAATCAGTATCAACTGTGTGGAGTGTAAAGGCAGCTAAACAATTAACTGCTGTAGTTTCAGCTGGAAATGGCTGTGTGCAATAGCTGGGTTTTTTGCATTCCTAAATGGTAACAATTTTCATCAACATTTGAGCTTTAACATCTCCCCGCTCTTGAGTGAGGGAAATCATCTGTCTAGGACTAAAGCAATTGCACTGTGACTTTTGCACTGCAAAGAACTGCTGGGGAGTGGTGGTTACCTGCCCTCTGCAGGTGAGGGCTCAGCTCCAGGGGAATGATGCTGAAGATGAGGTAGGAATGTCGCATTTTATGATATCTCAACCTGTACAGATTAAATACTGTTATTCAAACAAGCCCGTGCTTTGGTGATTAATCTCTTACTAACCAAATGAGTCACACGGGGGCTCGCAGGGCTATGCCTGCCCTTGCTGCTCGTGGTTTCCAGGAAGGTGCAGGTGAGATTTGAGGCTCTGCCCTGCCGAGATGGCAAAAGCAGAATTCTTCCCAGCATGTGGACAAGGAGTTGGGAGGCTTTATACAGACTCTCCTTCAGGGTTTGTGGGGGTAGAGTTCCTGAACACTGTGCCACGAAGTCGCAGCATGAATGCAAAAGCCCCGTGAGCTTGTGGAAGGGATCGAAGACAGGGAAGGGGAGGGGTCAAGATGACTTCTAATCAGGTCTGGGAAACGGCTGGTGTGTATCCTTGTTTGGCAGTGTTAACCCCAGCTCACCCTTCCCTGGAAGAGGGGACTCCGTTCTGTGGGCACGGAGGTCAAAGTGCCAGGGACTGGAATGGGACCTGGGGTCCCAGGGGCTGCACGTTTGGAGTGTCAGCAGCCCGGAGTGAGGTTGTGTCACTTGAACAGCGAGCTGGATTTAGCCAGCAAGTAGGGTAAGGGGCCTTGGGGCCAGGTGTGGGAGCAGTTCTAAGTCTGGGCTGGACACACCTATTTTTGCATGAGGGACAAGGTCTGGGCTGATTCGGAGGGTGTGGGGTTCCATTTTCATGCGTGACTCCCTCTGTGGAGGCAAGAGAGGCTCTGCAAGGGCCAGTTGAGGACAGACTTGTGTCTCAAGACTAGCTACTGAGGACAGGCACGGTGGGCATGTGCAAGGGTGGGCTGAACCAGCAGCTGCAGTGCAGCTGTGGGCCGTGTCCATCTGCTGGTTACTGGAGCAGACTGGTGATCCCAAGGCTGGATACTGGATGACCTGAGCCTCCCTGCCCGGTTCCTGGAGGGATCCAGAGCCTATATGTTGTCCCCAACAGCCCTTCCTGGTGACCAGGTGGAGGGGCAGGGTGAGGGTGTTGGTGCTGTTGTGCCAGTGCTGAACACTGACCTGGACGGATGGTGTGAGCACATTCCATGCATGTGCCCAGTGGGAATGCTGGCTCAGCCTTGCTGCTGGTGGCACGTGGGGACATGAAGCTGTAGTGGCCTCACCTCTATGGCCAACCCCTTACAATCAGTATTGCTAGTAGAACAAGCTTAGCACTTCTCACCTCCTCTCTGTGTACTGTTAAGAACATCAGGTTGGTGCACAGAGTGGGTTCCTCAGGGAACTGCGGAGTTTCACAGGGCTTTAAAGGAGGTGACAGCTGCTTTCTCGATCCTGGGCTATTCCATTACTACTCATGAAAGGAGTTCTGAGAGCTGATCCAATTCTGTGCTAACTGTGGTGTACTCAGGCCTTGCTTCCCCTGTCCTCCCTGAGCATGCAAGAAGCCGAATTTAGCAGGAAAAGCACAGAGCAGAAGATGGTAACTGACCTGTGGCCAACTCCTGCCTCACAAAGGGACACGGCCGAGCGAGGTAGGAAAGCTACATGGAAGATCCTTCAGCTGGGAAAGTACAGCATCATGCCAGATAGAGACACAGGAGCAGAGGTGACAGGGCAGATGTAACGAGGTACAGCAGCAGAAAGAGGTGGAGAAGGTGACAAGACAGAATACTTGCTCCTTCTGTTCTGGAAGTGTGTGCCCAAGGTCCTTGGGATGGGAAATCCTCATCTGGAGCAGTATGTGTGGCGATTTCTGGCTCCAGAAAGACGTAACCAGCAGGAAATTTCTGGCTATCTCCTAACTTAATTTTCCTACCGCAGACTAGGGCCAGGCCACAGATTTTTCCTGTAGATGTCTGATCCTTGAAGGTTAAGTTAAGGAAACTAAAAGTACATCAGGTGGTGTGGCACAACAATAACAAAAGGGTAGAGAACAGGAAGCCCTGTGTTCTATGAACCCAGATATGGGGAGTGCCCAGTGTTTTGTTTCATTATTCTAGCCAAGTACAGCAGTATCTCAAAACTCCCTGCCTGTTACTATGCTGGGTTAAAGTAATTAAGAACAGGTTATGTTAAAACTTCCTTTTTTAATTGAAAAACATGGGTGGGAGTACAGACAATATTTACACAAGTTCTCAAGTGCAGCTCAACTCAAGAACATATGACCAAAAATACGATAAAAGGATGTCGGTCCAAAACAGAATTATGGAGGGTACCAAATGGTACAACTTCCTGCTAACCACGGACCTTCAGATCAGATCAGCAACTGAAACGAGAGAAAATGAAAGAATTAAAAGTATTAACTGAGTGTGTGGAGAGCCCCAGCCCAGCAGGACAGCACAGCACCGCTGCCCCCGGGCTCTCCCCAGAGCATGGGCCAGGCAGCACTCACCGTTCATGGGCATCTCGTCGATCTGGGTGGAGTAGTACTGCTCGATGTCCCGCAGGATGCGGATGTCGTCGTTCTTCACAAAGTTGATGGCGACGCCTTTCCGGCCGTACCTGCCCGAGCGGCCGATTCTGCAGAGGCACGAGGGAATGGAGCCGCTGTGGGAAGACCTCCCCCAGCCCCAGTGGCCTGTGGGAAGCCCCAACCTACCTGTGAATGTAGAGTTCTCTGTTGTTGGGCAGGTCGTAGTTAATGATCAGCGACACCTGAGGCACATCCAGGCCTCGAGCCCAAACGTCTGTGGAAATAAGAACTCGGCTGCAAAGAGAAGGGCACAGTTAGGACTTTTCTGGGAACCCCCAGTCTCCAGCACAGAGCATCCCCTGCTATTCCATGCTCCCCTCTACCCACAGCACACCAGCAGCATCCACACTTCTGCTGCACGGAAAGCTATCCCTTGCACTATCACCAAACTTCAGCCAAGACAGGACCAACACAGCTTGGATCTTTCAGAAGGAATAATGCTCCCAAGTGTTTAAAATACTGAGGATGGAGCACAAACATTTTTCCTTGAATTTTAAACGCAGAAACTCCCAACGTCTTCAGCAAAACAGAATAGACTAATTCTACACCCAGAGGTATGAGTATCCCTCCTTGGAAAATGGCAAGCTCTCAACCCTTCCACACCACAGGAGACAGATGGAAATCAGAGTTTTCCTTAATCTGAGCTGAACAAAGCCTTAAGACAGGCATTAGGGTTTCCCTGCCCTGAGGCAGCACTGATGTAAGCAATGCTATTTGGGGCATTTACCTTGCACCAGATCTGAACTCTTTCATGATGGACTCTCTCTCCTTTTGGGGCATGTCCCCATGCATGGAGGAAACTGTGAAGTTGGCTTCCCTCATCTTCTCTGTGAGCCAGTCGACCTGTGAACACAGCCTGGGTTAGCTCTTTGCTCAGACAGCCAAACACAGCAGCTGAGCTCCAGAATGTTTGCTGAGATGAGGTGGTATGGACTGAGAGACACTTCCACAAGCATTCTGAGACTAAGGGAAATAAATAATCCTTACAGAGCATCAGCTGTATGACACAGGGCTCCACAAGCCCTGAAAGGAAAGAAATTAAAAGCATTTATTCAGGAAGTGTAGGTTTGCTCCAGGAATTATAAGCAATTAGATTGAGCACATTATTACCTCTCTAAAAAGGCAACTCCTGTCAGCTGTATCAGGTCTGCCTCTGTTGTTTTAAGTTAGGCACATCCCAAAGGTTCAACCTATGGTCCTACTGAACTATTTCCAAATGGGGGAGCAACCAGACCTCTTAACTAATCCAGCACTGTTTGAGTCACCCTCAGGAAGCACCATGCCCCTCTGATGGCCCCTGTACCTTTCTCTTGGTGTTACAAAAGATGACAGCCTGGGTGATGGTCAGCGTGTCGTAGAGATCACACAAGGTATCAAACTTCCACTCTTCCCTCTCCACAGCCACGAAAAACTGCTTGATTCCTTCGAGGGTCAACTCATCACTGCAGGGAAGAACACCACAGGCAGTTAGAAGGGCTGGGTGTGCTTCACCAGAGACCACCCCTCTGTCCCATGTGCTGTGGGTTGCTGGGTCCAGATGGAATCCAAGCTGTTCTAGAAAGTCTGGGAAAACTCAGCTTTAATAAGGGCCCTAAACATGACCCGTTCAGCAGAGACTGGAACTGCTCTGTTCCAGCCAGACAGCTCCATTTCTGTTCTCATCATTTTTACATTCCAGCTTCTTGACAAGAGAGACTGAAGAAAGTCTCAAGAAGCTCGAATGTACTAAATGGGGCAGTGTAAGAGCTCAGGCAAGAGGGAGACTCCTCCCAAGTCCCAGTGCACAACGACCCATGACACCACCAGATGTAAACTGTGCCTCCAAGAACACCCAGGATCAGTCGGCTGAAGGATTTTTTGCCTGCTATGTAATAGGAAATTTTAACAGGAAGCCTAAAAAAATCCTCCGGGGGAGCTCAGGAATTGGATAAATGTGAAGGATAGATTTCCATGAGGAGAGATTGCTATCCATGGGGAGAATGAGGGGACAGCCAGGCTGAGCAGCAGCACACAGAACTGGACAAGGAAAAAGTCAGGGAGATAAGTCAGGGAGATAAGTCAGCCCCTGCTGGGAAACAGGACATGAGCACATCTGTAGACACTCAGGAACGATGAGAAGGAACACGAGAGACCCCCTGTACATTTAGATCAGTTAATACTGTGAACTGCCCAGGGCTGGACCAACTCAGAGTCCCTGTTCTCCCCAAGGAAACTCACTGACCGTTTCACCAGGATGCGGATGGGGTCTGTCATGAATTTGTTGGTCATTTCCAAGATTTCATGCGGCAAAGTGGCGCTGATCAGAACCACCTGTGTGGCTGGAGGCAGGTATCTGTACACATCATAAATCTGCTCCTTGAAGCCTGCAGTGCAAGTCAAGCCACACAAAACAGTTAGCACATCCTTCTCCCAAATATCCTCCTCTTTCACAATCTGATCTGGAATTCAGTACTGGGTCTACACTATAGGATGAACACAAATGTGTGAATCAGTAACATCAGACAAGGCTTACTGTGTAGCTTAACCTACTACAGCCTACAACTAACTGTAACAGTCTAACTTTTTAAACTTTAACTTTTCAGAAGTGGGCCTGCCAGCTGGGACACCCTAGAATCTTAAAGAAGCAAGGAGAAAGCAAGTAGAAGGGAGGCAAATATTTTACCTTTATTGAGCATTTCATCTGCTTCATCCAAAACCAGCATCTTGATGGCACGAGTTCTTAGACTTCTGCGACGAATCATATCTGTAAGATTTCACTTTGTGAGATGAGAATGCTCTGAAAGCAAGTGAGCCCCACCACTGTCAGGGCATTTTGGTGGAGGAGGGACAGATGTGAGAAATACAACATGCCAGATGAACTTTATGTCAACAGAATCCAGAATTCCTGTTTGAGAGTCAGCCCACCTCGGCAGCTGCTAATTTTTGGTGGGTTTTTCCCCACTTGTGGGGACCAGTTCATGTTCTCCCAGTGACAGGAGCTTGTGTAAGTGCTGTGTGTTTCTCAGACACCCAGAAGATGGGAGCCTGAAGGCCAACACTGCCCTTGTGGTAACTGCTACAAGCAGTAAATGTTAAACTCTTCATGCAGAGGAACCAGAAGGTACCAGCTGCAAGTGATCTGATTTAACAAAGATGGAGCAACCCCAGGACATAGAAAATGTGGGCCTAATTTTGGCATCCATGTAGGCCTGGCTCCTATCCCCTTTAAGATTCAGGGACTGTAATACTTTCTCCTTTTTCCAAAGCCACCACATAAAGAGTCACCTCAACAATGGAAAGCAAAGCATAAACAGAGAAAATGAAAATACCATCACCCTGATTTCCCCCAGCCTTTTCCAGGCACAACAGCAGGAAGTTGTCACCTTGTTACATTTTACCCCAATGTTACATTAACGGTGTTACAATAAATGTCAGATTTCCTTACCGAACACGCGGCCCGGAGTGCCAGCCACAACGTGCTGCCCGTAATCCAGCTTGCGGATATCCTCGCCCACGTTGGTGCCCCCGATGCAGGCGTGGCACTGCACGTTCATGTAGTCTCCCAGGGCGAGAAGCCCCTGTGTGGGCACAAAGGAATGGATTCATTGCCCCAGCTCTCCCCAGGCTGCATCTGTCAGGAGATGCTGGTCTGTGCAGCCATGCTGTGGGTATTTTATAGAGATGCCAGCACAAGGAGTTAGAAGGATTTTTTAATGTCTGTTACCAAACCTCCACAACAGCAGGCCTTAAAACACTGGGAACTCAGTTCCTCAGGGATCACAACTGCTTTAGATGGGCTGGCCTTAAAAACTCAGGTAGGGCTGTGCAAAACCTCAGACTGCCAAAGTAATGAATGTAACGCCGAGGAGCAAACAGCCCTGTATCAGGTCATACTTCTGTTATTTCCCTCAGGAACAGAAAGAAAAAGCTGTGCTTTGAGCTCTGCTAGAGAAAAACCAGAGCCCTGCCCCAGGCCTTGCCAGTGCTTTCCAGGCAAGGACTGAAATGCTCCTACCTTCTGGATCTGCACAGCCAGCTCCCGAGTTGGTGCCAGGATCAAGGCTTGGGTCTCCCGAACCTGGTTAAAGCACGGAATCACATGGAAGTTAATCACAGGCCAGAGAGCCAGGCATGCAAGAGCTGATGGATCTCACAGAATCAAAGCCGTGAAATGTCACGGCTGAAAGATTTAGCACAGAATTTTGTGCTAAAAAAAAAAGGTGTGTACATTTCTTGCTAAATAGAACTGAATTGCAAGTCCTTCAGTTCAGTGTGCTTGGTTCAGACAAACACCTTGCATTGCTCAAGGACTTCAAGACAAAGTTCTGAAGTGTCACCTCTAGAAGTATTACAAGCACTTCACAGAAATAAATCAAAAGCTGTCCTTTCCACTTAGAACATGCAACCTTAATTTTTATGTCCTCAGGTGGTGACAGATGAGTAACAATCCCAGCCCACTGAAAATCACCCTTTTATTCAACTGCATCTGCATATCCAAGTTATACCCCAAAACTATTGGATGGGCACGATGCCCCTGAGCAGAACAAGAGCAAAAGCTGTCAGTCAAAAATCTAGGTTTGATTCTGTGCAATGTGTGGCACTTGTTCAGACAGGCAGATGATGGTATTAGGACTGTCTGAAGACAATTCTGCTTGCTGAGAGATTAACTTAGCCCTAACAGGTGAAAGAGGTCAGCTGTTAAAGACAACTTTATCATTACAAGACATCCTCTGAACTTATTTTGCCAGACTGGCTTTAACAGTTAAATTGTTAGTCTGGTGAAGTTCTCAGTCAGAATTCTGTCTGAGGTTCACTGCCCATAATTAAAAGATTTCAAAGTAAAACTTCATTTATTCACTCTTAAAGAACACACTTTTATGATGAAGACCAGTGATTTAGTAAAAAATATTTTCAGCAAGTGCTGCTGTGAGATTACCTGTATATCCAGGCATTGTAGAACAGATATGGAGAATGTTGCTGTCTTCCCTGTTCCCGACTGTGACCTGAGAAACAGATGTTTGGTGAATACTCTGCATGCCTGGACAAACAGCACAGGCAATTTCAACACATTCCACCCCTCTGCAAAGAACTCAACAGTGCCAACAAAGGCTTGTTATGATCAGAGCTGTCAAGCAGCTTTGAGAACTGCAATATCAGGGACAGAACACTCCAGGGTCCCCAGCTCTGGCACCTTCACTCCTTATCAGACCAGCATTTTAACTTTCTAACATCTGCCACACACACACTTTTCTTCAAGTAAATTGACAGATAAGCCAATGCAATTTGCAAGGCCAGTAATTTGCACTAGTGACCAAGAAAGGATTTTTTCAGCGGGATTAATACCCTTCTTTGTCTCTAAAACATATTTTTCACAGTAACTAAACCTAATAAACTTTGGCATTAACTGGCAGAGGATCACAAGAAGTTAGGCAATTTCACTGTTTGCTTGTCACACCATAAAACGACAGAATAGCTTGAATTGGAAGGGAATTAAACAACATCCAGCTCCATCCCCCACCCTGCCATGGGAAGGGACACCTCCCACCAGACCAGGTTGCCCAGAGCCCCATCCAGCCTGGCTTTGAGCACTTCCAGAGATGGGACATCCACAGCTGCTCCGGCCAACCTGTCCCCGTGTCCCACCAATTTCAGGTCACTTCCCACACCCTGCCAGGCACCAGCCCAGGCCCAGGGGTGGCCGATCCCGCTTCCAGCCTCAAGGCAGGGAATGTGCCCGACATCCCCCGGCCGCACTCACTGGGCGATCACGTCCCTGCCCTTGATGATCTGCTTGATGGCTCGCTGCTGGATGGCCGACGGCTTCTCGAACCCTGCGGGGGCCAAGGGACACCGTCAGGCCAGGCCCCGCCGCCGGCCGCACGGCGCAGGCGCGACTGGGCCCACATCCGGGCCCTGCCCCGGCCCACGAACCCCTCCTTGCCCTCAGCGTGTCCCCNGGGAGGGGCGCGGGGCACGTCACGCGCCTGCGCCTGCGCGGGGCGTGCGCGTGAGGCCACGGGGCGCGCGCAGGGGACCACGGGATGGCCGGGGCTTGGAAGGGCCCTGTGGAGATCAGCCGGCCCAGCTGGGTCTGGAATGTCTCCGGAGAGGGAGAACCCGTGAGCTCCCTTCCCTGAGCAGCCCGTTCCAGTGCCCTGCCACGCTCAGTGCAAAGAAGTTGTTCCTCATGCTGAGGTGGAACTTTGTGTTTTAGTTTATGGCCACTGCTCCTNTTGACAGATAAGCCAATGCAATTTGCAAGGCCAGTAATTTGCACTAGTGACCAAGAAAGGATTTTTTCAGCGGGATTAATACCCTTCTTTGTCTCTAAAACATATTTTTCACAGTAACTAAACCTAATAAACTTTGGCATTAACTGGCAGAGGATCACAAGAAGTTAGGCAATTTCACTGTTTGCTTGTCACACCATAAAACGACAGAATAGCTTGAATTGGAAGGGAATTAAACAACATCCAGCTCCATCCCCCACCCTGCCATGGGAAGGGACACCTCCCACCAGACCAGGTTGCCCAGAGCCCCATCTAGCCTGGCTTTGAGCACTTCCAGAGATGGGACATCCACAGCTGCTCCGGCCAACCTGTCCCTGTGTCCCACCAATTTCAGGTCACTTCCCACACCCTGCCAGGCACCAGCCCAGGCCCAGGGGTGGCCGATCCCGCTTCCAGCCTCAAGGCAGGGAATGTGCCCGACATCCCCCGGCCGCACTCACTGGGCGATCACGTCCCTGCCCTTGATGATCTGCTTGATGGCTCGCTGCTGGATGGCCGACGGCTTCTCGAACCCTGCGGGGGCCAAGGGACACCGTCAGGCCAGGCCCCGCCGCCGGCCGCACGGCGCAGGCGCGACTGGGCCCACATCCGGGCCCTGCCCCGGCCCACGAACCCCTCCTTGCCCTCAGCGTGTCCCCCC
>VYZP01025646.1:75454-98743 GCA_013400635.1 Hypocryptadius cinnamomeus
CTGGCACCATCCTCTTGGCATCTGCCTCTGAGATATTTGTATGTACTGATGAGATGCCCTCTCAGTTTTCTCTCCAGACTAAGCAGGCCCAGCCCCCTCAGCCTTTCCTCATGAGAGCTGCGCCAGTCTCATCATCACCTCTGTCGCGCTCCGCTGCACCCTCTCCAGGAGCTCCTTGCCTTTTTGCCCTGAGGAGCCCAGAACTGGACACAGCACTGCAGAAGGAGCTGAGTAACGAGGCGGGATGAGCTTCCTGCGCCTCCTGCCGCTGCTCCTCCCAATTCACCCCGGGAAATGCGGCCAGAGCGCTGGGCCTGCGCATGCGCGGGGCGTCGGGGCCGAAGGGAGCCGAGAGGAGCCGAGCCGGGCCGAGAGGAGCCGAGCCGGGCCGAGAGGANGGGGACCCGGCCCCAGCCGAGCCGGGCCGAGAGGAGCCGAGCCCAGCCGAGCCGGGCCGATGCTGCAGTGCCTGCGTCCCCGCGGATGCATAACCCCGTTTTCCACGGTATGTCAGCGTCTCTTAAGCAGCCAAGACTCAGCAACTCCTTGGGATGAGGTTTGTAAAAAGGATCCTGGTTGATGGCCTTGATCTTCGTCTCCATGAGGTGATTTCCACTAACCTTGGGTCAGGAGCAATTAACTCCTTGCCAGTCCCCTACCCAGGACAGTTCGTTTATGTTTGATATGTTAAAACGATCCTGTAGGGAATCCAGACACGAGTCCAGACATCACACACTTAAAAAGGTTTCTCCATCCATTTCTCTGTGTCCCCTACCCCAAACAAAAAAAACCCCAACAAACCCAAAGCAAAAAAAAAAAAAAAAAAAAAAAAAAAGGACGCTAAAGATCAGGGTTTACTGAGAGCAATTCAGGCCAAGGTACTTCTTTTCACAAGTGGGTGATTCCATAGGATTCAGTCAGGCATCTGAGGGTGGTGACCTGGGGAGAGTCCTTCACTTGCAAGACAGTTTTAAGATACAGTCTGTACTGCAGCCACTGCATGGTGACTGAAAGGCTCTCTTGGGAACTGCCTGAGTAGGAGCAATCCCTGCCTAGGTGGTGTGGGATTGTAATGCAGAACAACAGGGGGCTGTTGAGCCTGGTCTTTTTATGGGAGGGAGAGGGATGCACATCCTAGGAGAGGAAAAACATCACCCCAGTTCTAATATTAATCTCAGAAGTGCTGTTGTCTCTGCACCTCACATGTGACACAGATTGTCCTCTTTTTAGTGCATGAACAAGCTTCATCCACTTTTTTTTTTTTTTTTTTTTTTTTTTTATGTAAAATACTTCTTTCTCCTTAGTGCATTCAGTTCCAAGGACTGGCAAGGCATTTGCTTTTGAAGTAACACCATGTGAATGTGCTAAGGTGGAAGTGAATCTCTGCTTACCTTGACAGCCAGGACAGCTCAATCCAGGATCTTGAGCAAAAAAAAAAGAAAAAAGAATCATTCTTTTGGCTTCAGACTTCGAGGTAACAGCTCTCAGAAGAGAGGCTTCTTCCAAACCTGGTACAAAATCGGTGCTTTTGGAAATGTTGTGAGTTCTGTATCAGCTTCCTGGGTTCTGCTCTTTGGTCAAACAAAATGTTGGCTGTCAGTCCCCATCTGACAGTTTTCACAAGACCCTGTAATTGATACAACTTCCAGTGCTGGTCTTTCTGTGGATGCTGGGTGTTGAATGGGTCAGCAGAGAGACCAAACTGAATGGTCTGTGCCTGCAAACCTGCTCTTGTAGCTGCCATGAGGGCAGCTCAGGGCATCTCCCTCCTGGCAGCCTGGAGTTGTTTCTAAAATGTTCTTCAGTATTGATTTGGTCTCTGAATTTCCCTTTGATATTGAAAACCATCAGTTTTCTTCTGCCAGTTTGGCCCCACTGACTTATTCCTGCTGTTTTTTTTCCTCAGCATCAGAGGGAAGCAGCAGCCTGTCCTTCAGGCCAAGCTACCTGGGCCCACATCACTTCTCCAGCCTCAGCAAAGACACTGGATTTGCCAAGCCTCAACTTGTCCTTGCTGCCTGAGCCCTGGAAGAACTCAGAGGAGATTCTCAGGGTCGCTGGTTCTGCCTGGATCACTGGTGGTGGGTGAAGCGAGCAAGGGTGGGAGAAGCGCTTGCAGCCAGGTTCAGGATGGGTTTGGTCACCCCAGGGCTGGGGGAATGTGGGGGTGGATGTGATCTAGGCTTATCTGTGAGATGGGGGTGCATCCCTGAAAGAGTGGAGGGTGGTCAGATTATGTGACAACAGAAATCCTGTTGGAAATGTTAGAAGAGGGAGGAAGTGATCTCAGTCTGTTCTTGCAGAGGCGGAGCAGCAGCACGGAGCAGCAGGTGAGCCTGGCAGGGCTGCCTGCAGCTTGGGACAACACACTCATGGTCCCCAGGAGTGGCCTCCAGCATGCAGCTGGCACCTCCTACAGATACAAACTGCAGTGCCTCTGGTAAGGGCTCTGCTCCCTGTGGGGGCCTCCTGTGAGCTGCCTGAGGGGGGTCTTCATGCCCTGCTCGCTGTGTCTGCAGGACCCAGGTGAGGCAGATCGCCAGGGAGAGGGACAAGGCGAGGCTCAGTTTGGAGAAGGCAGAAAGACACTGCCTGCAGCTGGGCAGGGAGCTGGATGAGCAGTACATCACTCTTGAACACACCCAGAGCAAGCTCAGGTAGAAGGGATTCTTTTGGTGGGTGGAGAAAATGTGCTCACACATCCCTTTTGAATCTCCCACTTGTTTTGCCAGTGTGTCAGTGGCAGGAAAGTCCTTGAAGACCCCTCTCCACCCCTACTGGATGTTCTCAACATCCTTCCAACAAAGCTCTCATCTCCTGCTTGTGGCCATCCAGGAACACGCTCTGTCTGTCCCAACCATGTTGCTTTTTTCCCCCAGGAATTTTCAGGCAGAAATAGAGGCAAAAGAGCTGCTTTTGCAGCAAGCAGTGAGTCACCAGGCAAAGCTGGAGGCTGCTACACAGCTCCTCCAGGGCAAAGAGGCCAACCTGCAAGGGAGACTGAACCATGTGATGAATGTAAGTACAACTGCCTTGGATGAAACACCTTCGCTCTTTCAGAGGTGGCAAAGCAGAGGTGGTGACAAATATAGATGTTTCACTTTGTTCTTGTTGGGAAGAACAGGAATTTTATGGAGAAGAATCATCAGCCACATCCATACAGTTGTATTAAGTACAGAACTTGTTACCTTGCCGTGCCATTACTAAACTGCTGTGTTGTCTGTTGGCAGTGGTTTGGCCCTTGACAATGACCATGGCTAAAATTGTGCCGGGGACCATGTCAAAGGCAGAGATGATGGTGTCTGCATGCCTGGCATTACCCCAGTTCTGGTCAGTGTAGAAGTACACATGGAGATAGCTCAGGACTTGCTGCCTTTGTTAACTGTGAGGGAAGCCACAGTTTTGGGGAGCAGAGGTAGAGATGATTCTGTGGGGTTGTCTAGCTCTTATTGTACAAAACTCACTCCTGTCCTTTGGAGTCCATGTGGTATCAGCAATGTGCTGTCCTGTCGTGGTTTAGGAATGATGCTCCCCAATTTAGTTCTCCTACCAAGACTTCCCAAACCACATTGCTGCTTGCTCACTCCCTCTCCCCACTTTTAAGTGGCTGGAGAGGAGAATGGGAGGCACAAAAGGCAAAGATCATGGGTTGAGATAAGAACAATTTACTGGAAACAGCAGTGAGATAAGAAACAACCAGTGACAGCAACAATATTAACAACAGAAGTGTACAAAAGAGTGGGTGATTTACATGCCAAATGCTCATTGCAGAGCAGCCATGTTTTCTCTGGAAGGCATCTCCTTCTCCCTGGAACTGAAAGAGAGTGCCTTGCCTCTGTCCCCAGTGAATGGGGTGGTACAGAGTAACATCTGGGCCTTAACCACATCCCCTCCTGGTTCTGCTAAAACCAGGCCATGTCCAGGGTCTCCTGGGAGCTGTGCTGTGTTTGGCCTGCTGATATGCCAGTTGTTTTACAGCTCCCTGCTGAGGACCTGTGGCTGATAAACCCATCCTGCCATGTTAGGACCCGCTGCATCAGGGAAATCTCCATTTTATCTGCAGGAGAACACACAGCTACAAAATAAGGTCACAGAGATGACTGAGAAACTGTCAGCCTCTGAGGAAATGGTGTTGGAGCTGCAAAAAGAACTCAGCCACATTGTGAAGGATAAGGTAACCTTTCCCTGTTGCAGCCAAATAAGAACTTTTCAGGAATTCATAAAAAATTGGTCTTGCACATTTTGTTCAGTTGCTATGCTCTCCCCCTGTGTGAGCTCTCTTGTGCTTTAATGACAACCTGGAAGCTGGGGGGAAAAAAAAAAAGAAAAAAGGTGTGAGGAAATTTTCCGATTGTAGAGAATTCTGCAAATCTGCAGTCTTCAAGGGAAAACTTATAGAGTTCAGTTTCCAGAAAAGTTCTATTTTTCACTAGTATTGAAGTAAAGGGCTTGTTTTAGTATCTTCCACTCCTAAAATGAATCTGGGAAAAGGAGTCTGTGATCTTGTTAGCCAGGAAAGCCTGCCTGTAGTTTGGTGTCTCACATGTGGAGGAAATTGTTTTTCCTTCTCTTTCTGACCCATGCCACAGGTAATGGGCCCCTTAGGGAGCCTTCTGTTGAATGTATGGGTGTGGTCCCATGACCCCAGTGATTTAGCAGAGCTTTTGACTCTCCATTTGGAGATGATTTTCTTGATGAGAAGTGTTTCTTTGTGCAGCTGGAGCAGGGGGAGCCCCACAGCCCAGAGTTCCTGAAGCAGAGCGAGCGCTTTGCCGAGATTGTCCTGGAGTACGAGCGGCAGTGCCAGGTACGTGTGGGCAGCACTGCTGGTGTCACAGCGCTGCTCTCTGCAGCACATCTCTTGGCCACTTGGGCCTGAGGGAGTGGAAGGAGGCAGACCTGATCATAGGGCAGAGGGATCCCTCTTACCTTGCTCAGAGTCCTGTCTCCTCACTCCTGAAGCCCTCCATGGGTTGTTTGCCTTGCTAGGATTTTGGCAGGAGAGAGTAGGGGTGGATCATAAATTCCGTCCTGCTTGTAGCCATGAACTATTTTGTTAGGGAACCATGTACCTCTGTTGTTAAGGACAGACCCTGGGCTCTGTTGGATTTCTTCTTCAGCACAAGGAGAAAGCTGTTCTTCTAATTTGGAAACCATATTAACAGCTAAAGTCTTCTATCTTCTTGTTTTTCCCTTCTTTCTTGCCCCCACTTTAAAAAAACCTAAAAACGTTGTTGCTGCTGAACTCTGCTAGAGAGTCAAGGTAAGCCAGTCCAGATATCTGGTGTGTGTGTGGTCCAAGAATTGGTGCTGTGTGTATTGTAACTCCTGCAGGGTGCTGTGCTCCTTCCCACAGCTTGGGGCTCTCTGAGGCATGAGCACAAACTCTGTTTCCCTTCTCCCATTTTTAATGTGTGTATCTTGCATTTTTAACTTGTGTATCTTTAACTCATGCTGGGTGCTCTGTTCTTTGAGTCGTGTGCTTGTCACATTGCCTGTTTGTTCCCAGATGCTGTGTGGGTGGCTGGGGAGCACCCCTGAGCAGGGACAGTGACAGTCACATCCCCCCAGCAAGGGCTGAAATGCAGACTTTCAGCAAAGCCATTCTGTGGATGCATCAGGCAGCCCTTCTCCAAGCTGTAATTGAAGGCAAACATTCTGAAGCACTATCCAGGGCAGCATGGCTCCAGGTGGCACCAGAGGGTTGAATATGCTCGGTGCTGCAATTCTTCCTCTCGTTGAGCAGCCCGAGTTGTCCATGAGAATGCTGATGGATGGAAAGGTTTGACCTTCAGGCTTCACCTGCCCCTGTGAAGGCACCCACTGGGGTTTATCCTTTACCCTCATTGAATGCTCTCAGCCCCCCTCTCCTGTTTAGAATAGAGATGAAACAAACGGGGTTTGTATTTGTCTGCATCTGCTCAGTAATATTTGTTAACTGGAAGTGTCCTAGTTCATAGTCTCTTGCAGCACATCTGTTTCCTGGGTGGCAGAATATGGGATGTAATTGGATGTCTGCTCAAAGTGAACAGTCCAGAAGAAGGCAGGATGCCTTGTATGCTGTTGCTTCCAGTACAGGATAGAGGATGTGAGGTGAAGCAAGCAGCTACCCATCTCGAGACACCTCCATGGAAGTGGCTCATTGCACTGGTGTGGTGGCTCATTACTTGGTGTTCAGCTCTGGGACTTCTTGCTGATGGAGATGGGATAAACTCCTGTGCTGGCCTTGGGGTGTCTCTGGCACCAGGAGACCAGCAGGACCTGCCTCGTGCTGTGCTGCCCATGGCATCAGCATCTTCTTCCCTTGTTTTATTCCTTCTGCAACCTGGAAAAGTTCCCTCCCAGAGGCCTGTGGGCTTTGCTTCATTGTGAATCCTGCTGGTTGCCTTCTCTGCATAGAGCAGTGCTTGTTGGCCAGCCCCTATGCCCACAAGAGAGTCTTGAGGATGTAAACACAAACCCCTGGGCTTGTGCTGAGATCATGATGTTTCTTCTGTGTTGGATTCTACCAATGGTTATTTAGGTCAGGAGGGTCTCAGGAGGCCCAGCCCCCTGAGGTGTTGGCAAACCCCCTGGTTTTTTGTGCTTTTGCACTCAGGGGCAGTTGCTTTGTGCAGTGTGTAGTGATGGTAGTCTTGGAAATCTGGGGTTATATTTTTTTCTTTGGCTCCTCCAAATTCTCTAATGTCTTCCTTTGTTTGGGAAGGCTGTGCTGGGGCTGGGGGAGGCCCTACCAGGAGCTTTGGAGGAGCTTTGGAGGAGCTTTGTCCTGTGTCCTGAGCAGCGTTTGTTTCAGGTGCTGTACGAGCAGAATGGAGCGCTGCGAAGGGAGCTGCAAAGGCTGCGCCTCCAGCTGCAGGAGAGCAGGGCTGAGGGAGGGCTGCCAGCAGCAGGTAACGTGCAGGAGGGCTCAGAGCCCATCCTCTCAGCAGCAACAAAGTTCCCTCTCATCCAAGTCTGCATGGGAGTGTGGGGAGGCTTGTTGTGCCTGAGCTACTGCAGCCAGTTCTGGTATTGGGTAGCCATGGCAAGGAAGAAGGAGAAGATGGGCGGTGGGGAGGAGGGAGATGGAGGACAGGAGGGTTTTCCAACTTGAGAGCTGCTGATGGAACCTGTGAACTAGGCAGCTGTGGGTGAACTGGCAGATTTTCAGTGTTGAATATGCTGAGGAAACAATGCAATAAAGAGGAAGTAGCCCCAAACTGTGGGTTGGAAAATTCAAGTTGAGCATTAGATAAAAGCTTCTGGCCAAGAGGGGTGATGCAGCCCTGGGACTAGTTGCCAGATAGATGGGGAATGTTCATCTTTTGGGGTTGTATGCAACCCCCCAAACCCCTTATGGACTGGATGAAGCTGCAGCCATCCTGATCGGTCCTGTCTTGTAGGCCTCCCCTCACAGGGCTCCTCTCTGCCATCACACCCCTCTCCAAGCCTTCTTGTTCCTACTTCTGTGTTTACAGAAATGTCACTCCCAGTGGAGCAGCTCCAAGAGCAGCTGCAGGACCTGAAGGTGCAGCTGGAAACCAAGGTGAGTGGGGTGGGGGAGATGTCCTGACTGCTTGGTAAGCACAGCTGCTACAGTGTGACTGATGAGACATCTGCTCCGGTAGGGGTGCTGGAGAGTGAGTTCAGGCTGGGGAGTAGGGTGGTGCCTCATCACTCATGTGGGGTTACTTCATGTGCTTCTCCAGCTTGTCTTAGCTGCTAGGAGGGTTTGGAGCCTTTGCCTCACTGGCTGGTAAAGGCCCTATGGAAATCACTGTCACCTCCTGCAATGTTTGTGTGGGTCTTGTGAGGAAGCAGAGATCACTCAGTGTTGTTGTCACAGTAAAGCCAGGGACAGAACCAAGAGCAGAAGCAGCCAGGTGTCTCCTGATGGTAGGGGCTGTATCAGAGCTTGTCACCCTTGGCTTGCAGCACACTTCTGACCTGCTTGCTCTGAGGTGACAGTGTGAGCCCAGCCTCCTTTTCAGACAGCTGTGAATGCTCATAGGAGAGGCCTCAGTTTCCACATTTACTCCTTTTGCTGCTGAACTGAGAAGTCAGTGGTGCTTGCTGGGTTTTGGGCTGCAGCACTGCAAGAGAAAATCCTAAACTGCCACATAGGTGACAGAACAGTTCAAGGGGCACAAAGCTGCCTACAGCTCTTCTGCCTCATTTATAGTCCTCCTGTTGTGCACATCAAATTCTGGAGTTTCTGGTGTTCACAGGGGAGTTGTGGGGAGCAGCAGCTTCTCACCACCACATCCTGACAAGGAACCACTCTGCAGTGGAGGAGGGATATGAGGAGCAGTGGCAGATGATGCCGTGGCCTCTCCCTTCTCCTCTCTGGGGCTCCTTGCAAACAAGGAGAATGGGTTGCTTGCTAGCAGCAACCTGAAAGAAAAAGAATTGGGGCCCACTGGTTTCTGCTTGTTAGACACTGCTGCATGAGACTGATTGTTCAGCAGGGACCAGAACTGCCTGAAGAGAGTCCTCTGTTGAATGGGACCGATAGATCAATGTGAATTGGAGATATTGGAGGAGAGGAAAGCTCTCAGGAGCATGGTGCTAATATCCCAATGCTATCTCCTTCCAACAGATAGACTGTTATGAGGAAGAAATAGAGTTAATCTGGAAAAACTTTGAGAGGGAGAGGAAGGACAGTGAGGATAGTTTCAAGGCTGAGATGTGCAAGATGGAATGCCAGAAAGAGATCTTGAAGAAACAGTTGCAGAGTACTGGGCTATAATTAATGGGCTGAAAGAGCAAAAATAGGAATGGAGCCTGGAACTGGAGGAGAGGTTTGAGATGGAGCAGGCCAGGGTGGGACAGCAGCACTGAAGACATTTGCCATCCAGGGCAGCAGCTGGACCAGGACAGAGAAGAAATAAAGATGCAGCACAGGGACAGAATGAGCCTGAGGTCTGACACTTTTCTTTTTCTGGGGCTAAGGAGATTAGGGGTGCATCTCCTGCTCATACCAGAGTAGGTTGGGCTGGTTTTTCACAGGGCTGGAGAGCTGCTTTAATTTGGAAGAAAATCTAGGCAGAATTGCAGGGCTGCAGTTGTTTGAAGTGAGACATCTAACTCCCCTTACAGGAATGCTTTTATTTCAGGACTCTAAGTTTCCCTGCATGTTCTACAAGGCTGTGTTAGAGGCAGCGCCCAGCAAAGACTGCATCTTAAAATAGTGAGAGATATAAAAGAGCTTTCATTAGTGTTTTCTTATTACCTCTTTCTTGGTCCTTCAGCAAACCTGCCTCTACTTGCTAGATGATCACAACTTGCTACCTTAAAAGCAGTAAAAAATGTCTTCAATTTCTCCATATAGGTAAAGGAGACTGGCTTGTGAAAGAAAGAGGTCGTCACTGAATATCTGAATATCTGAATATCTGTTTTATCTTCCCTTCCTCCTGCCTCTGCCCTGCTGTGTCTCCCTTTAGGATCAGTGTTCCCCTTGGAAATAAGGATTTTGCTAGGTCATTATCACTGTTTTAGGGCTGAGATATGGGGTAAGTGAGGGAGAAGGGAGGTGACTTGGCTGAAATCTGTGGTAGACCAGGGAAACAAACCCAAATAACAGGAATACAAGGCATTTAAGCTATTTTATCTCTGGTGAATGGCAGATGGACTGACTGCAGTGGGGAGCTTTCAGAGTTGCTGGAGAAGATGTGATTGGGTGTGAGTCTTTAAGAAGTGCAAAAGGTGTGGGAACTTTCTGTGAAGTTTAACAAATTGCCTTAACTTTTCAACATAGAAAACCCTTTGTATTGCATCCCCAGCAAATGTACATTCAGAGGCTGGCTGAGCATTTCAAGCTGTGATATCAACCCAGATCAGCAAAATGGTTTTTATCTTTAGGAAAGATAGAGAGGTTGAGCATAACCAAGAGTTGTCATGGAGTGAATGCCAGCATGAGGACAGCTGTAAGGCTTTACTGCAGCAGCATTGGTGTGAGAGGAGATGATTTCTCAAGGATAAAGGCTCCAAGGTGAGGTGTTCAAGAATAGGGCACCCATGAGAGGCACCAGTGGAAGCAGAAGAAAAAAGACCAAGTCTCTGTGGAAGCAGAGGCAGCTCTAGTTGTAAGAAAAGGTTAATGATGAACAAGCCAAGATGTGTAAAATGCTGGCTGTGGGATATGAAAAGATTGAAAAGGCATCAGGATGAAACAGGAGTAATGCAGAGACAGTGAAGCTGCGGGCTCTGCTGTTGGAAGGGACAGGGTGTCTGGAGAGCTGTCCTCTGGGGGAAAATGAGCTGATCCCCTAAGACTCAGATGAGCAGGTAGACCAAAATCTTCTGTTGCAATTTCAACACTGAAGGAACAGAGAAGAAATTAACAACTGTATGATGGACACATCAATGCAAACAGTGCAGAAGTTTGTTGTAACAAATGGCCTGTTCAATGTAGAAGCTGAAGGCAAAGTGGAAAGCATTTGTCAGGGAGAAATGGAATATTGATAGACAAGGGGATGTGCTTGGGAAGGAGGCAGAGTTAAATGCCTTCAAAGAGCAGACATCTCAGGACATGGACCTGACCTGCAGGGCAAGAAGAGAAGGAAAAAAGCTCTGGGAGACAGTGGTGTAACAGCATAGGAGGAAACCTGACATTCAGGCTGTCAATACAGAGCTGAAGAGGAAGAGGAACAGGAACAGGTTGAAACTGGAGCTGATGCAGCTCAAAGATGTCATGCAGTACTTGGAAAATGAACCCAGAGCTCAAGAGAGTGTCAGGTTTGAGTGCAAAGGTAGTTTGAAGATCTAACATGCTGCTGCAAAGAAAAAGCAGATGCCTTGTGAGACACAAGGCTGCTAACACCATGATGGTGCTGAATGCTGTAACAGCAGCTATGTTCTCTTGGATGTTCCAACAGCAGTGTTGTTCTGCTGCTCTCATGAATTGGGCTATGAACTAGGATACTTCCAATTAATAAATATTACTGAGCACATGCAGACATGCAAAAGCTATATTATGTCTTTTACTGACAGTGGGAATGTGGTCAGGGAGCTGGGATGTGCTCCTGTGGCTGTGGCTGACTGCACACTCATCTCCTCTGCCTTGGACATGGATATTGGAGATGCCACAGGAAGCACAGCATGTGAATTCGATGTAAAATTCCCAAAAGCAGCTGCACTGAGGTGAGCAAACACCATGTAGCCCATGGACTGGTCCTTGTGCTTCAAGAAGAGAGGGAGAACTTCCTCACACAGCTCCTCTGTGTGCCACAGGCACTGCCACAAACTGCAGTGCTGCCCTCCGTGCCAGGATGGATGGTCTGTTATCCTGCACCTTCCCTTGAGGAATTTGGGTCCTATATGGCTCTGGTGTTTAGCAGCAGCTGTTGGATAGAACTGTCCAACACAGGACTAAGCTGCATTCCCACAAGTGCCAGTGTTCATGGCCTCCTGGGAGACTGGGAGTACCAACAGAAGTGGAAGGACAATGAGGCCACCTTGGATTTGGGGTCACAGGTTTGTGTCCATCACTGTAAAATCACAGAGGCCTCACAAACAAGCTGGTTACTCCAGACGTGACTTTATTGCAGTTGAGGTGTTGGCCTCACCACCTGTTACCCTGTAATGAAGTCCTGGTGTGTCTTGATGAGTCAAATCACTTTGTATCCACAGGACTGCCAAATAATTTTAGCCAGCTGGAAGCCACATAAATTCAGTCTGATGCTCTTTGTCCTTATTCCCCTTTATTTCCCTTCCCTTGAAGACCTGCTCTGTCTCTACTCTTGTCTCTTGATTGTCCCCACATGTTTTGCCTGAGTTATGGGAGGATTTATTCTCAGTTTTCCTTAGTCCTTAGCTGTCATTGGAAACCAAATTGGAAAAGATCAGGGAGCCAGCACAGAATGTCAGCTCCCAAATGGGGCTTGTGCATGGTTTCCTTACTCTGCTGTCTCTCCCTGCACAGGAGACCTGTGCTGGTTGCTGGAGAACAGCTTGCTGAAGAGTTAACTTGGGATGGATTTCTTCCTTAGGAAGCTTTAGATAGGTCTGGGGTCACCCACTGAGTCATAAATCTCAGGAGAGACAGGTTTCTGGTGTGGATGATCCCACCCATTGTTCTTCATTCCTTGGTTTTAGGTCTCTGACAGCCTTGCAGGACTTAGGATGTCCCCAGGCTGTCTACCCTGGGCTGGGCTGAGCTGAGTCACCTGCTGGGGCAGAGGCACCTGCCTCACTCCTGCATCAATTCAGGGCCATATCTGTTTTGGCTTGGCTTTGCTTCCTGTTGCAGGCCAAAACCAGATGTGGGACTACTCAAAACAGGGCTCTCCTCTGGGGGTCTGTGCCTTGCTGCTCTCCGGTCTGAAGCTGATCCTATCCCTCTTCCCAGCAGGAAAAACGGGAGTGAGTTGGGTAGAGAGAAGCTGGAGGAGCTGGCTGAAATAGCAGAGTTAACAGCTTTGGTGAGGAGCCATTAACCCCGACTGCCAGGCTCTTGGCTGAAGGATTTGGAAGGGCAAAAACTGCACATGTTCATAGAGAAGAGCAGAAATGTTTGTTTCAAACATTCAAACCCAGTTTTCCTTTGAAGAACCAGCTTCATCTTATAACTTGTAAAGCAGTGAAAACTTGTGTGACATTGAAAGTCTTACAGAAGGGGAAAGTCTTTAATGACTTAATGACTTTCACTACTTTAACTCTTTCTCCTTGAGATTTCTCTCACTCCCAGTCTCAAACCCACATGGCTCAGTCAGTCTTTGTTGCCTGTGTTCCCACCCCAAGTGCATTTCTTTTCTCCACCTTTTCCAGAGTGATAAGGGCAAGGAGGGGCTCTCTCACCCAGATGTCAAGAGACCTCAGCTGGGCTGTGAACCCCCTGAGCACAACGCTGGTCACAGTGATGGCCCTGGCAATGCCCAGCTGCAGAGCCAGAGCCTTCTGGAGGCTGAGTGGCTACGAGGAGCAGAGATTGCTGCAAGGCTGGAGCACCACCAGAGGCATGCAGCATGCTGGATGGAGATGGAGCTGCTCCAACAGCAGCTCCAGGCCTCGCAGGAAAAGGTGAGTGTCCTTCATTCAGTGGCAGGCTGCTGAGTGGACTCTGTGATCTTGGTATTGTCCTGCCTGGGGCTGTGCTGGACCCCCTCCCCAGAAGGAAGGGTGTCCAATTTTTCAGAAAAAAAGTTGTCCTCTTCCTCTTTGTGGGGGACAAAGGATTCTCCCTCCTGCTCAGATATGGCTGAAGCCAGTTCAGGTGCAGCTGGGGAGAGGTCCTTGCTTGCTTGTCCCTGTGATACCCCCCTGTCCTTGTCCTGTGCAGGCTGGCTGGGCAGAGGGGATAGGGGCTGAGTGGAGGTGGCTCACACAGGGGTGCCAGGAGCTGCGGTTCCCCATGGCTCAGCTGACAGAGGAGCTGGAGCAGTGGTAGAATTGGATAAAGGTTGGGATGACAGCTGCCAGACAGGGCTTGTTGAGGGATGGGAAATGAGGTGGTCAGAGCAGAGTAATGTGGATCACCAGGACAGAGGGAGGAAAGCCAATGTGAGAAACCTTCCAATGTGTTAATATTCCTCTCCCCTGGGACTGGGGACCACTCTACCCTGGGGACTGGCTTTCCAAAGTACAGTTTACCCATGCCAGCTATCCCTAGGCAGCCCTAATGTAAAGTTGGACCAGATCTGCTTCCCATTACCAGTTTTGCCCCTTGCTGGTGCAGGAAGCAGAGGACATTTAGTACAGGACATTTAGTACATCACAGCTAGCCTGGGATGTATCCAAGAACCCAAGTCAGCAGCCCTCTCTGTCTCTTGCTCTTGTGACCCTTGGTCCTGGGACTCCCTCCCAGAGAATCCCTCCAGCAACTCCTGCTCCTCACTACTCAGCAAGGGGAGCATCTCTCAGCAAGGGGTCTCTGTGTCTCCTCCTGCAGCTCTCAGTGCTCTCACTCCCTTGCTTTGCAGGCTGCCCAGTGAGCACCACTGCCCTGGTCCTGCAGCTCTGCTGTGCCCATGCTGGGGTGAGAGCTGAGGAGAGGGCTGAGGGCACCATCTAACTTCTCCTCTTCCCCAAAACACAGCCTGGGCCTGTCCTGTTGTTGGCTCAAAGCTGTAGCCAGCTGTCAACCTTTCTGTGTTACAGCTTTTGGAAGCCAAAGCCAGCCTGAGCCTGGCCCAGGCCCAGCACGCTCTGCAGTTGCAGCAGGCCAAGGCCCAGATAAACAACATGGTGCCAAAGAAACAGTTTGAGCAGCTGCAAAACACCTTGAGAGAGGAACAGTGCAAGACTCAGCAGCTCCAGGAAAGCCTCCAGCTGCAGGCTGAGCAAACATGCAGGCAGCTGGTCAGGACCCAGGTAAGCAGGGAATTGCAGGAGCTCAGTCAAGGGTACTGTGAAGGGAACACTGCTGGCATGGCAAAGGCAGCTGTGATTGAAGCCACCAGAGGTTTGGGTAGAAGATGGTAGAATAAAGAACCCACATGGAAAAAGCACTTACCTTCAAATTTAGCTGCAACTTTAATTCTTCATGAATCCTCCAGTCACCAGCCTGCACTCAAACAGGTGGATTTATCTCTAGGGCACTGAGCAACCAGGTGTTGGGTTTCTGTGAGTTTGTCTTCTGGGCAAAGAAAGGGCAAATTATAAGCTAAGGAATTATAATGAGCAGGCACAAGGACTGCATCCAAGGAGACTTTGTCTCTCCCTGAGCTTTCTTGGACATGGCTGGGAGAGGGGAGGCCAATGGCTTATTTTATAGGAAACACTGCTGGAAAATCTGGGCCTTGTCTTAAAGCTGGTTGGGTGCAGACCAAGGGAAGGTTGTACTGCTGTAGACATCTGTCACACTGCTCTTTGTATCCTGCACCTCTGATGAACCCCCCTGCTCTGCTTCAAGGAGTGTGAGGGTCCATTAACAGAGGCTTGGTAAAATGTACAGTCCAGGGTTGCCAGAGGCCAGGAGAGTGCTGGGAAAACCCACACACAGACTTTCTTGCCCACTGCAGGAGGAACACGAGCAGCTGCTGCAGGCAGCTGTGGAGCAGGCAGAGGGGCTGGAACAGAGTCTGAGGAATGCTGAAGCTGTGCTGGCAGAGAGGGCAGCTCAGCTCAGAGATGCCCAGGTGAGTGCCAGAGGGGCTGGTGCTGTGTGTCCCTGCCCATCTGGTACCCCTGCATGGGATGCTGAACCTGAAGCCTCCTGTTCCTGCTTTAGGCCCAACTCTCCAGGAACAAGCTATTGATTGAAGAGCTCCGTGGAGAGAACAGGAGGTTTGCAATGGCCCTGCAGGCTGCTGAGCTGAAGCAGAAGAGCATGGAGGAGAAGAACCAGCTGTTGGAGGAACAAGCCTCAGCTCTGAAGCAGCTTATTGGAAAAATCACACCAGCATCTCTGAGTGGGTGATGGGACCTCTGCAGTGGCAGCCTCTGGTCCTGACTGGGGCTGGTCAGGTGCAGAATGGGAGATATGGCTGGGTTGGGAAATCAGCCTTGTCCTCTCTGGTCTTGCCAGGATTTTCCTGTGCAGGAAATACCAGATGGGGAGCCTAGAGTCCTTTGAGGAAACTGGTCTTGTGGACAGCTGAATTTTCCAACTGAAAGCAGCAGCCTTGGTGCCTTTCTCAGTGGCAGTGTGCTGTTATGTCATGTCTGTCTCAGGGCAGCCAGCTCACAGGATTTTCTTTGGCAGTGTTTGGTGGTAGTACAGGTGCTCCCTCTCTGCAGAAGGTCAATGTTGGAGCCACAGTTAATCTCGAAAGCCAGGGCAGAAGGGCTTGCAGGACCCTGTGCTTGGTCACTCCAAGCAGGAAAGAAAGCTGAGTTGTGGCATTAAAAAGTTTGTAATGTTACAGCACCTCCTGCTATTCCCAGTCTGCTCTGTATTTCAGTCACTTTCCCCAACTGCTGTGAACATTTATTCCCAACAGCTCCTCCTACAGCCTGAGTCTAGGATCCAAAACCAACCAGATTGTTGCCTCTGCAGTGAGCAGGACAGAGCAATGCTGTAATGCCCCAGGCATTTATCCTGTTCCTGCATTCTTCCCCAGCTGTTTGCCTTTTCAGCTCCAGTCTGAGATGGGGGCTAAACAAACTTCTAGTCTTACCTAGGGCTGATGTTTTTGCAAGTGTTTTCCCAGACACAGTGCAAGAGCTGAGGAGCTCCATTAGGAAAACCAGACAGGGAAAGCAGCTCTTCAGCCTTGTTCTGGTTTTGTGCTAACCAGAATCCTTAAAACCCTCTGCTCCCTTTCTCACTCCAAATAGCCCATAGGCCCTGCCAGACCAGTGCTCTGGGATAAGAGATTCTTCACAGGAACAGAGACACAGGCCAAGCACACTGGGAAAAACCCAGGTCCATGACCCAGACTGCAATGGTCATTCACACAGCACTTCAAGAAACAACATTTATGGGTCTCTGATGGGGACAAGGCTTCATGTGTAATCCTGGAAAGAACCTTGTGCAGCCTTATCTGACACTTGGAGGAGCAGTTCCACTGAGACACTTAAATAACCATCACACTGCAGAGTCAGGATGGGTTTGGCTGGAGAGCCAGATCACAGTGCTGAATGAACACCACATTAGCTCTTAAAAACCCAAGAGACTGAGGCTGAAGGCTTTATTTTGCAATCATGGAGTTTTCCTGGCTTCTAGAACCCAGCCAGTTGGTGTTTTACATGCACAGTGTGAACAAAGAACTATTCCAAACAAAAATGCATTCACAAACCCTGGGTGTAGCTGTGGGGCTTGGATAATGCCCCCCCACTATCCTGGATTCGCAGGGTTGCTATATTACCAGCATGCACCCTTTGCTCATGAAGAGCTGTGGTTTTAAGGCATCAAAGGCTGTTAGGAGGAGTGGCAGGGTGCCACTGCAGAAATACTGAGTTGTCTGAAGTCCTGCACACACCAGAGCTCAGTCCCCATCATGGACAGGTCACCAAGAAAGAGCTGTCCCTCCTGTCCTGCACACTTAGGACAGAACATGCTCCAGGATTCCTTGTCTGATCAACTGCTCACATTTCCAGCGGGGTAAAAAGTGCTGCACAGAAACACAGAAAAACCCTCCTTGAATTTGTTGCTACACACAACCAGCTCTGTTTGTTGTGCTGTACATCCAGTGCCTCATGGCACCAGATCAGGCAGAGCTGCACTGTGGACCATGCAGACAGCACATGCAAGGAGCTGTGTGTGCAGGGACTGGGACACGCTGCAAGGCCAGCATAAGCAGGGGGATGTCATGGGAGTGAAAGGGAAGGAAGAGAACAGACCACACTCCTGCCACAGGTACCTGGCTGTTCTTCTTCAACAGGATGGTAGTGCCATCATCGATCTCAAACTCCCCATGGTCCTTTAAACACCGCACCTGCAAAGTGGAAACAGAGCTCTGTAAGAGTCCAATAAAAACCACCCCCTCCAGGTAACAGTCCTTGGCATGGGAACATGGTTTCTAGTTGGTCTCGTTAGATAAGTTTCTGCAAAAACCTGCAAACTGGATAACTTGCCCCACCACAAACTCTCTGCAGACTAGAAGTGCCATCTCTCAACATACTTTGTGCTCTCAGTAGAAGGAGTAAAATGCTGATAGGCAGAGTAAAACACAGAAACCTGTGAAAGCTTCGGAACTCTGAAAGGTTTTGCTTGATGAACTGACTTGGGATGGGGATGAAATGCTGGGAAAGAGATAGTCATGGAAATGTTTATTCACGAATAGAAACCAGAAATCTTGCACTTACTTCAATGTACAGGCTTTTAGGAGGTTTGATGTCCTGTGTGAGGTCCAGCCCCTCCTCTCCTCCTACTGACCTCATGTAGGTAGCCAGAGACTTTTTGTACCGATTGAACCACTCCACCTGTGGGCATTAACAGAGTTGTACCCACAGACAATGAATACACACAAGTAAGTATTTACAGAAAGACATGTTAAATGTCATGTTTATAGTGGGGGGAAGACTACCCTATGTTGATTGTACTAAATAATCCATCAGGAGGAATATGTGGGAAGAGGGGAAGAGTTTGAAACGAGGCTGACTCACTTCTTCAGCTGACATGTGGAACTGGATGGTGTTGGGCAGAACGCTGCCATACTCCCACCTCAGTGCTCGGATCCGTAGCAACCGGTCATACCTAGGGGAAGAAATGGGGCAAACCCAACACCTCTGCTGAGGTGAGTGCTGGCAACATCCCCAGGCCACAGTGACATCCACCAATCTAAACTTTTAAAGAGCAGGAGGAAGCAGAGCCTTCTCTTTGCGGTGATATCAGCAAGGAACACAAGGAGAACCAGCTCCACAGCTGCCTTGCTGCTCGTGGAAAAGCCACCGGCCGGGCCGAGAGTCCCGACACCCCGCCCCTGGGGACGCTGTGCCGGCAGGGACGGACCCAGGGGAGGCGGCCACCCCCGCCGCACTCACAGGTAGGCCAGGAGGCAGCGCTGGTTCCGGAGCAAGCAGCAGTGCCGGAACCGGATGAGGAAAATCAGGTCCGTCCGTCCCGCCTTCGCTTCGGACCTGGGGGATGAGGGGAACGAGAAAGAGGAGTAGGAGGAGAGCTGCGGGCCGGGGAGCGCCGCCCGTGCTGTGCGGGACGCGCCGGGAGCAGGCGCCCAACTCACACATCCGCCTGGTTCCGCTCGTACAGCGCCCGCATCTCCTCCAGCGCCTGCCGCATCTCCTCCGTCTGCAACAGCGGGCACAGTCAGTGAGCGCGGGCCGCCGGCGGGGCCCACCCCGGTGTTGCCGGTGTTGCCGGTGCTCACCCGGAAGGGCGGGAGGTGCCCGCCGGCGGCGCGGTGCAGCTCCCGCACCAGCTCCATGCCCCGCTCCGCCGCCATCGCGCCCGGCCGCGCGCGCGGGAAACCCGCCCGCGCACCAGCCAATGGCGGCAAGGGCGGGGCAGACGGCAGCCAATGGGGCGCGAGAGGCGGAGCTTAGGGGCGGGGCCACGCCTCCCCGCGGGCCCCGCCCCCGCGGTTCCCTGCGCTGAGCTGCGCCGGCCGCGGTGACGCCGCTGCGGCTCTCGGCCGCCGCCGGTGACATTCTTGGGGTCACGCTGAGAGCCCCGAGGGGCTGGAGCAAAAACTAGAATTTCCACCGCACACTTGCCTCTAGCAAGGCTGTTTCCTCCAGTCCCCTGGGTAGTTAGCGGGCTGCCGCACCGCGCTGCCTCTGGCAGCCTCCTCCCCGTGCTCCCCCAGCCCTTCCCAGCGCATTTTTCCCTTTTGACAGTCTTCCAACCCGAAGCATGCCAAAAATAAAGGGGGAAAAAGAAAAAAAGAGATGGGTACATTTGTGGATGGGATGGGATTTTGTTTTAGCGCTCGAAGCCCTGGATAGCGATTCAATAACCCAGGACCACAGCTTGTCCTGCTCCAGGTTTTTTTTTTTCCTTTGGCCATGTGTTTCTTATGGTTACTAGACATAAAAAGCGAGCAGCCTTTCCTGTGCAACTGCGGTCCAGACTGGAAGAGTGGGGAGAGCACGGTGCGGCTGAGCCATCTCTGCTGCTTGTGCTCGGGCGATGTGCCACCCGCACAGCTGAGCAGGGACCGCGACTGACTCTGGCAAGAGCGTTTCAATGATCCCAACCACCGCTTTACTTAGGGTTTTAGGCATGGAAACGTCCAGAAACGCTCCGGTCCTCTGCCAGCTGGAGGCGGGCTCCTGGGGGTCTGCTCTCCAAGCCGAGCTGTTTCCTGGCCGCAGGGCTGCCGCCGGTTGTGTCTGCAGGGACCCCTCCCCTCCCCTCCCCTCCCCTCCGTGCCCCCAGCCCGGGGCCCCGCGGAGCTGTGGGGCTGAGGAAGGCGCTGCGGAGCCCCTGGGGTCCCCGAGCGCTGTCACTGCAGGAGCCGCTCGGCTGGCTCGTCATTAATCATCGCCTTCTGCCGCGATAATGGCCCATCCGAGCCAGGAGAGATAATAGCAATAAACAGACATCCCGAATGCCAATTGTCCCTGCCGAAAATTGGTTGTTGCCTCTTGCCGAGGGATGGAAATGTAGCTGAGCCTTGATTGAAAAATTCCAGGAAAGCTGCCTTGTCTTATTGCTTTGCCAGATTAAAAAAGCCTCATACATAAAAATAGACCAAATGAATGAAGAATTTACAAACATCTATATTTTGTGTTAGGAATTGTGTTAAAATTAGGAAAACAGCTGAAGACACTGATTTATACAACTGTGACTATTTCAGGCAATGAAGGTTTACATATCACAGTTTAACAAGATAAAAGATCTCTCACAAAATACATAGATGACAGACAACTCATCTGAATTTGACATAATACAGCATCAAGTACACATGTAATGTGATGAACAGTGCCAGGTCATTCCCCAGTTAGGTAACATACAACCTCTTGAATAAGGCAATTCAAATATAACTCTTAATTCAAATCACAACATACCCAGGCAGCATGCAGGGAAAAGTCATTTATTTTGTATATTGAAATGACACAACTTGCAACATGTTTCCATTTTATGTAGTTAGAGCAACAGGATATAAACCATTCAAATAATATATATATATTTATATATATCTCAAGTCAACAGTTGTCTTTACTGGAATAAAGATTATCTGTTTTTGGTAAAAATAAAACTATTTGAATTCACTAATTAACAAAATGCACAGTGATCAGAAACCCAATTCTTCTCACCATTGTCTTCCCTGGCTCGCTTGCGTTTCCCTGTGACGCAGCAGCTGCACAGCCTCGGATTCAGAGAGCCCAGAGGAACAAAGATTCCCTGGCACGTGCTCCCCCCGGCTGCAGAGTGTGCCACCCACGCCCCACGGACAGCAGTCCTCCCGTCACACCCTATGGCTTGGAAACTGCTTTTCCCACCTCCCTTCCCAATAAAACACACACGTGCCTGACCTTGGGGGAGTCAAAAGTTGAATCGCTTGTGGAAACACATTCACTGGAACAGGGCTTTTATTTCTTTTTTTACCAATTAATTCCTCCAGACTTTTATGACCAAGACATTTAAGAAATGGTGAATCTGCTCAGAAGGGGAAAAAAATCTGAGCCAAAAATCTCTTTGAAGTGGTGGAGCCTAACAGACGTGGCTGAGGATTTATTTCCACCGCAGCAGACCTGGGGATCACAGAAGATAATGAAGGCTTTCCCTAGTATTGAAAAGTCATTTCAAAAGGGAGAAATGAAGAAGGGAAAGATTTTTCTCTGCAATAAAAAAAAAAAAAATAGTAATTTCTCAAAGGCTAATCTAGGCAGCTTCTCCATGGTAAAAGGCTGTACTTCCCCCTGTTTTAACTGGATACCTGCAGGGATGGATCCTCTTGCTAAAGTGTCCCCTGGTGGCTGGCTGTCCCCTGCCCTGTCCCCACGTGAGGAAGGGGACAGGTCTGGATGCCAGCAGGATTCCCTGTGCCATTCAGGGCTGCTGGCAGGTGTGTGGAGGGAATGGCTTTGGACTGAAGCCTCACACAGCTCTGGGTGAGGGTTCCCCAGGTGCCACAGGCCTATTAAGGGCTAATAAATAAGTCATGCCCATAAATAATGAAGAGGCTAAGATTGGATGCAAGGGGATCCAAATGCCCCAAGCCTGGGGATGGGATTCTCAGGAGATTTCTCTCCTTTGGGTAAGCTACACAGCAGCCACAGCAGCAACAGCAGCAGCAGCAGCCAAGGTCTTCCTGCTGGACAGCTGTCCCAGGCTTCAAACCCCATCTGTCAGCCAGAGGAACTACAGGAGAAACTGGATTTTCAGAGCGATTGTTGCTGCATCCTGTTTATCACCTTTGCAGAGTCATCTGGTGCCTCCCCACTACTCTATTTACTGCTCTAATAAAAAATCATCGGAATATTTCTTTGCCCTTAAAGATACAAAAAAAAAATCTTCAAAAGGTATGGGGAGAAAGGTCCTTTCACAATGACATTCAGAGCAAAAAGAGAGAAACGACATCTTACAGATCATTAGAGAGCTATCTTTGGCAGAATATTTAAAATAAATTATTTTTACAAATATTTTCTGCAGTCATATATTTATTTTGAATAGTTCACTTTCAGCTATAGGGTTCACTACTCTCTATTGATAGGAAAACACCACAAATATAAAAATATATGAGCTCAGCACAACTTTTAGGCTACCACGACTGTGTCCAATAATTTCAAAAGTTGTAGATCGATACCACGGAAAATATGAAACAGGTTTTCTAAGAGCGTGTGTCGGGTTAGAAGGTCACAGCTCGCGGCTGCTGTGAAACACCAGGGAGGGCGGCTGGCTTGGCGCGGCAAGGAGCTGGAGAAGCCGGATTCTTGGAGCCAGTCTCTGCCCTCACCGACCGTCTTCCCACGGGGAATCGTCTCTCTTGGACCCCTAAGGCTTAGAGATGTCCTGCTGGGTGGTGGCTGCGGGCTGGGGAGCAGGTGGGTGACACCGCGAGCTCCGGATGGATCCGGCCGCGCCCGGCCCTGTGCCGTGCCCGGCGAGGGAGCTCAAGTGCGGCCGCTCTCGCTCCCGAAGCCGCCCCCTTCACCTTCGTGCGGGGAAAAGCACCGAGGGAGCCGCAGGCCTCGCCCTTGCCCCGTGGCCAGACCCTGCCCCAGACCATGTCCAGAGCCCAGCAGGACGGGGACTCTGCTGGGAGCCCCGAGGCCGAGCCATGGTGGCCCAAGAAGGGGCCTTGCCTGGTCCCAATCTCCCCCTGCAGCACGTGCCACCGAGTCCACCAAACATTTAGATTTACATATTTTGCTTTGTTTATACAGCATGTACAGAATATACAGCATCGGACAGTTATTTCCCAGTAGACTGGAAGTGTCTCCCAAGATGACCTCTTTTATCAACAAATATATATATATAAATTGACAGTAATAAAAGAGTCGTACCAACAAATATTATGGCTTTTCAAATAGTGTAGCTGCATTGTGCCATTGAATTTGTGAGGAACTGTGACAGAGACAGAGAGACTGGGGGGGCTCCAGCTGCTGAGCCTGGGGGTGACCCTCAGCTTGGGGCACAAGCTGGGGCAGGGCCACCTCATGGCGCCAAGCACGGCGCAGGTGGCAGAGGGAAGGTGGAGTTCAATTTATGACCCATGCTCATGTTTCTGTCTCCAGGCAAACCAGCTCTCCTGCAAACTCTCAGCCCAGCTTTGGAATAATTTGGCTCTGTCCAGCTGGGGTCTGCCTGCCCTGTCTCTGCTGGGGGGACCAGGGGGCTGGTTGGGCTGTCAGAGATCTCTCTCTCTTTCTCTGTCAAGGTTTGCACAAGATGTCTGTCTGCCCTAGAGTGCCTTGTGGTTGTGAGGGGGGACACACACAGGGTGATGGGTGACAGGATGACGGTGGCAGGTGGCTTTGGGTGCGTCAGGAAGGGTGGTCACAGCCTCCTCCCTGCCT
>VYZP01025647.1:0-13216 GCA_013400635.1 Hypocryptadius cinnamomeus
AAAAAAAAGAGTTAATTTTCTTGAGGTTAGTCTCCTGTTTTCAGAGGAAAAGAAAAAAGAAAAAGGAAATTATCACCTCTGTAGATGGGAAAGCAGAGGCAGAAAGAGGGCAAGAGAACGGTTCTGCAGAGCTGGAAAAGGATCACATCGCTGATTATCACAGCAGTAATTTTATCACAGGTCCTGTAACTTTGAGGGCGGACTAGCTAATGATTCAATTAGCAGGGAAAATATCCATATTGCTGCTTGAAATGTGCTGGGCAAATCTGTCACTCATTTTGTTATATATCTGTGTACCTACACCAGGAGTCAAGTTTAGAAAATCCCTTTTGTCTACCCATATTCTTTGCATTAAAAGAAACAAAACAAAACAAAACATGTTCACTAGCTCTTTCCCTAAGCCCCAGCATTCAGGGCAATGAAGGATGGCCTTTGACATCATTAGCACAGGAAAAAAAACCAAATATTTTTAAATCTTATTCCCTGAAAGAAAACAACTGGCTCTTTATTTAAGGTTGTTCTGCCTTTCTTTTTTATCAGATTCTCCTTAAAAACTCTGGCATCTTTTGCCCAGTGTTAACCACGCTTGCTGGAAGCATTGAGCTCTCAGCAGTTATTACATGTGTGAGTGTTGTGTCATTTAGTTCTTAACAGGAAATGCAGGAGACAGTGCCTACCAGAAGGAGCAAGTCTTGGCAAAAGCCTTTGGAAAGGGATACATAAAAATACCCCAAAACTGAAACCTCCATCTGGCAATTGGCTGAGAAGGGCTCACCAGCAATTCCTGGGAATGGTCTGCTGGTGGGACATATCCATCGACTTCTCCAACCATACCAATTTTAGGAACTCATTCGTGTTAGAAATTATTCAAACTGAAGAAAAGACAAACAAAAGTCAACATTTGGTGTGATTTTGATAGCCACAATTTCAGAAATAGAAAGAGAAAGACTTCGTTAGTGTACAAATCTTCTGCAAAACTTCTTGAGGTCAGAGGGTTCCTCCTCTCTGTCTCCTGCAGGACAACTGACTAGAGAGAAGCAAGGAGAGATTTTTATTTGTGATGTTTTGCATTTAACCGTAATGGGAGGTGGTACAGAGTGAGACCTGAAGGGTGGTGGCTCTTTGGCAGCGACTGAAGCTCTCTGACAGCTGCTAACCCCCCATCACTGGGGATTTGAATTGGACCAGGGAAACAAATGTCTGTGTGCTAATCCTGTTAGAGAGAGAGGCTTACCCTGGCTGTCTGTCAGCAGGAACCTGTACCCCCAGGCCTTGGTAGCACTGACTTCTTAGCCAAAGCTTCCTGCTGTGTATGAAGTATCCCATCGCAGAATCACAGAATATCCTGAGTTGGGACTCGCAGGGATCATCAAACGGCCCACATGATCAAACCCATAACCCTGGTATCCTTAGCACCATGTTCCAGCCAGCTGAGCCAGTCTCAAGGCCATCACTGAGCCCATGAGCAGAGCAAGATCTCTCCATGGTGCTGCCCAGGCCAGCTCAAGCTGGAGATGGCACAGGCAGCATCAGCTCGCCGAGGTCACCGTGTCATCGCTGCCAGCCCAGGTGTCAGAGCAAGCAGGAGAGAGCTCACCCTGTGCTCACCACAGCCCTGCCTTGGGACTGACTGCCAAAACGGAGCTGTGCCATGCATGCCATCGTCTGCATGGCAAAGAGAGGACATGAAAAGCCACTGAGAAAACTGCCATCTCCTCCTTGAAGTCTTCCCTGCAAGCCACTTTGGGAAGACTGCATTTGCTGCCCATCAGCTGCACTGTCTCTCACAGGAATGTGAATACCCCAGGTTTGGGTTGATCCTGAGCAGAGGGCAGTAAGGAGAAAGGAAGAAGGCTGTGCTGCAGGGCAGGTGGATCCAGGCAAAGCCAATTTGGGGAGCAGGCTTGTCTAAAAACATTTAATTTTCCACTACTAGAACTGCATGTCGACAGAATTCAAATATCTTCCTAAGTCCCAGCAGCCTGCTTGAAAGTGCTTTGTCTTTATCAGACCACTTATGGTCCTTCTGAAATGTGAGTCTCACTGGCTGCATCCAAACCTTGTGCTTGAAGAGCATTCCTCATTAAAGCAGATTGGGCCTTTGGGGAAGAAGGGGCTGCAAAGCATTTCCTAAAGCATTTTCTACTCCAATTTCATTGTGAGAAAATACACCTGAAGGATGATGCAGGGATTAGGACTGAGACAAATATAAGTTTGGTGGCTCAATTTTACTTTGAGAGATTGAGAAACACAGGAAGCCCAAGTGATGATCCCAGAGGGTTTAACACAGAGGTTTCACCCTCCCAGAAATACAAGGGCCTTAAAACCACTGTTAATTTGCTGACATCTTTTTATTTTAGAAATGCCTTAGAGCTGTTTTCTTCAACCATTTTGGAATGTGAGCTGAAACAAAGCCATCCAGGCTGAACCAGAGGGATAAACTCCCCATTTCCCCAGTGTAATAAATACCAGTTCAAATAGAAATGAAATCATCTCTCATCAGACAGGTCCTACAAATGTTGTGCCATAGACTTTCTGCTGCCTCCCACACAAGAAACCATCAGGCAGGAAACAAGGACACGAAAAACAGGTTTCTGCAGCAATAAAGCAGAGCTGGTTTGATGGCTGACGCAGGATGACATGAGCACTGAGCTCTGAGATGGAAAGTGTAGATGCATCTGAGTCACCTTCCTCCTGGCAGCCTTAGTTTAAACATAAAATATTTTGCAGTTGTTGTTCCTGCTGCTAAACTTCTTTCTCTGCAAAGATCTGGGCATATTTTTTTGGTAAATGGCATCACTTGGGTTTGTGCTGGTGGAGGAAGCACCTCCAGGTGTCCTGCCCATGTGATGCTGCTGATTGGGTGTGGGGAGAGAGCCTCAGTTCCAGGAAATGATTGTGCAGTGCCAGCTCTACCCTGGGGCACCTTCTCTTGTGAAAAAGGAGTGTTGATAAACCAACTCCGTGATCTCACTGGGCCCGCAGTGAATGTCTGCCAGGAGGCTGGCTATGGGAACAGGGAGAGGGTGTGGGTGGGGACACAAATATTCCTGTGTCTGCCTCAATTTACCTGAAAAATGGGAGGGGCTCATACAGATGAGCTGCCCTGAGTGTTGGTGAAGTCTAGTTCAGGCTGAGTGCAGAACAGTGGGATAGCTGGAGGCCTTCTTGAATGGTCATTATGGTTTAAAAACACCCCAAACCTCTCAGTTTGGTTGTTTAAATGTAGAGAATTTGCTGGGCAATCTAACATAACATGTTTATTGTGGTTTTGGCTGAGTTGAGTGACTAAAGTGCAAAGCAGGTGGTGTAACAAGGTGGAGGAGCTCATGCTTATCTGCACCTGCTGTGCATTCAGCCCTCTGCAGTAATGATGAAAAGGATGAAATGTACTTTTTTCCTGCTTTTCCTACCCCTGTGGCTTTGGAATGCTTTAGTAGATGTACAATGAACAGCTGCAAAGCAAAGCACGTTTTTACCTGCCAGCCACAGCAGCAAAATTGTGAAGTTGATGTTTTATGAACGCCAAATTACCCCAAGCTGGGACAATCTGCAGGAGATACAGAACAGTGTAGAGCAGAAAGAAAAGACCACAAAGCTTGGGGTGAAAAAACCAGTATAACTTTAGGAGCCAATCTGAGTCCTTCTCCAGTTTGTTTCTTAAATCTTGGCTTTCCTGGGATTGCCTCTGGTGACAGTGTAATGGGATGTATGTGGTGGGAAGGCTGCATTTCTGAAGGCTCAGTTTTATCCAGTTGATGAAAAATAAAAGATGGCTCTTAACCAGGGGCAAGGAAAAGCTAATGGGAACGATGTAGTTTGTGTGCTACTCTTTTTTTGTCTGCCTGCTGAGTGGAACTCCCACCCAGGGCTGTCTCCTGTGGTCACTTCATAGCAGGCACTGTGTTAAGCAGGCTGGTTATAGCCCTTTCCCTTCATGGAAGAGCTTGACAGAGGATTGCCATCACAACATGGGTTTTTCATCTCTGCTGAACCTATCTGCTGATGAGAGAATAGTAATGATCTAAGGTATTAACCATCCCCCTCTGCTGCTGGCAATGTGCCTTGAGCTTCTCCCACGTGACACCTTCTCCCATGCTTTTCCTCTCAGGAGGATGAAAAACTTATCTAATGCTTTTGTAGGGAGAGTTTAACTTTTATTTACGCTTGAAATAGGTTTCTTGAATAGCTTCTGGACCACTCCTCTTTGACTTCTCAGTTCTCATGAGGCAGAAAAAAAAGTATCACTGGCACATCTTCATTGCCTTGGGATCCCCAGTGGGGATCACAGAGCTTAACTGATTATAAAGCCTGGTACTTCCCAAAATGACCCTTCTGGACAGCCTTGTTATGGCACAAAGCTGTCAGTGCCATCTCCAGCTCTCAGAAATGAGCAGGGCCTATAAATAACCTTTCTTTGCTGGGTCAGGGCGATGAGCTAGCATCTGCTTGAAAAGATGGAAATGAGATTTCCAGCCTGTTGATATCCCAACTTGGCTGGCTGCTTTCCAGAAATCAGTTGCTGAGCTATCTTGTTTGTTGCTTTAGCTCATAACAGGAGTGAATCTTTCCCAATGTTTCTTCATGCTGTCTTCTCAGACTCTTTTCCTTCATCTCACTGTTTGTAGCTGAATTTCTAGCTCAGGGTTCAGGGGTAAGAAGATTTAGTACCTAATGAGGCAAGTTTGCTTTAGTCTGGTCAAACATCCAAGTACAATGCCTTCCTCCCTTCACTCAACCCTAAATTAACCGTCAGGACTCACCAGAACCTAAAAAATATCATCTTGTGTCAGCTCCCAGACACCTGGCTGAATTCAGCTGTTTGGTGGCATCGTGCTCTGGGGATGCAGATCTGTCCCAGTCCCTGAGCCCTGTGCCTCTCAGTCTGGCCGTTTGCTTTGGCAACCATTAAGCTAATTGAAAAAAAAAAAAATCCTTGCTTCTTAGCAAGCCAAGTAAGTGGGACCTAGATGGAAATTTAATGAGAAGATGTGAGGAGCAAAGCTGACAAAGCAGTGACCTCTCCTCTGAGGTGAGTCAGCCCCAGTCTATCCCAAGGCACTGGGATTAATGAACACGTTGGTTCCAGCCCAAAGCAAATGGACACAAGTTCCATCACAGGGCTGGTTTATTGGGATGCCAATTTCATAGCACTGAACTCTGGGCTCAAGAGAAATCTTGAGCTGAACCAGCACAAAGAATCATTGAATTATCTGTAATTCCTACCACAAGCACATTCCAGGGTCAGGGCTGGAGCAATCTATCCCAGTGTGGGGTTGGCCACCTGATATGATTTAGCAAATAACTTATTGAAGAGGAGTGTGGGGTTTCTATATTTGGGTTGGTTTAAAATGAAAAGTAATCTGCATAAATTATCCTGGCTGCATCCAAAGCAGTGTGGGCAGCAGGCTGAGGAAGGGGATTCTGCCCTGCTCTGGTGAGATCCCATCTGCAGTGCTGCATCCAGCTCTGGGGTCCTCAGCAGAAGAAGGATGTGGACACGTTGGAGTGAGCCCAGAGCAGGGTCATGAAGGTGATCAGAGGGATGGAGCACCTCTGCCATGAAGGCAGGATGAGAGAGCTGGAGCTGTTCAGCCTGGAGAAGAGAAGGAACAGGGGAGAACTTAGAACACCTTCCAGTACCTAAAGGGGCTACAGAAGAGCTGGAGAGGGACTTTTTACAGGGACATGCAGTTATAGGACAAGGAGGAATGACTTTAAACTGACAAAGGAATGTTTTAAATTGGATGTTAGGAAGAAATTCTTTACTGTGAGGGTGGTGATGCTCTGGAACATGTTGCTCAGAGAAGTCTGACCTTGGTGTTCTTGCTTTCTTCTAGCCATTCGATGGTGGCTGGGAGCTGGGATTAACTTCTTAAAATAATGGAAAAACTTGAATCTATGAATTTGATGCATATTGAATATTGACCTTTCAAGCCTACTTTTTTTTTTTTTTAATATTAATATGTAGAGCCTCTTTGTCTGGTATTGACTACCATTCCTGGGACATCCATACCAAGGAGGTGAGCCCTTGTCAAAGACCTGTCATTTTAGGGTCAGATGTTCATAGGAGTTTAAGATTAGATTTTATTTACTGCAGACTGTTCAGACCTTACTGGGAGATGGCAAGAGATCAGTCAAGAGTATCAGAATGATCCCCTTTGGCCTCTTTGTCTTTCTGTACAAGCAGTGGTTATCTTCTCTCTAAGCCCCTCTTGGCTTTAGGTGGGGTTTAAAAAAAATAAATCTCCCAAACACCAACATTAATGAAATTAGTAACGTATTTAAGAAATAAAATTGCTTGACATAGGGTCAAGTGAGACAGTATGGCACGTCCTGCTGGATGGGGAGGGAGGGAGGGAGGCAGTGGGGATGCTCTGACACTCCTGCCCAGGCAATGCCTGGCCACAAAAACTGCTCCAGTATTTCTGAAAGGCACTGAAGTGTGTCCTGTACACAGCTCATGTCCTCCATGCCTAATTAATCACAAGGTCCAAGGTTGTGTGGAGATGATCTACAGGTCTGTGTCTGAGTTGTACTACGTGCCCATTTCTGTTCTAGTTCCATAAATTAAGTCACTTTAGTTTTGTACATGTTAGAGGAAGTAATTTAGGTGCAGCAGGAGCCAGGGGATGGTTTTGGGTCTTGCAAAGATTAATCTGTTCTCTTTAAGTGCTAATCCTTTCATCTGAACTGACATGAGACTCCTAAACACTTTTCTATTACACCTCATTACCCAGATACATAACTCTGGTCAGGAAAAATTGCCTTCCAGCAGTGGGAAGAGATTCATTTTTGGTGTGAGTAGAGTCCATGCAGGTTTGACATGAGGTTTTAGCAAGGTAGCAGGAATTAAAGGGCACATCTTGAGCTGATGAGACATTTGGTTATCAGGATGTTTAATGTCACAGTGTAAATAATCTCCCACCACTCCATTAAATAAGAGGCTTTCAGGGCATGCAGCTATTGTTAATGACTTCCTCCTAATCCTAACTTTCACGGTGTGCTAATTCAAGGTCTCCCAGTGCTTTTTGCAGAGCACAACTATTTTCCAGTTAGGACTGCCCAGGGAAAGGGATGCTGGGCTGAAATGCACAATGAGAGGCCAGCAGGGGCAATGAATCCCTAAGGCCATTGCTCATGGGTGCTTATTTACCCAACTTGAAATTAAACCTGCTGCTGGGAGGAGGGGAAAAACCTTTTTCCAGGTTTAACCAGAAAGGAAGAGGAATGCACATTGCTAAAAGACTGAAATGATTCCATAATTGACACAAAGCTGGGTCTAGAAGACCTTGATTTTTGGAAATACATTGAACTGCTCCTCTAACGAGTTAATTTTAGTTGCTATCAGCACCCACAGTGAGGGGTTTTTCTGTGGAGGGATTAAATAATTATGTCAAAACAAATTAAACCCAGCAAATATTTGCAGTGCTGTAATTCCTTGGGCAGTGCCATGACAGAAAGCAGTGCAACACTGAAGGAAAGCTGATAAATTATGTTTATTTAAACTTGTAATTAAAGAAAAACAAAACCCAAGCCCTCTTCATTTGATGCTTGGAAGGGCTTCACACAGAGGGTCAAAACTGTTAGCACATCTTGAGGGTATTCTCTGCCATGCAGTGACAATTGTGGGGCCCTCCCTGATGAAAGATGATGAGAACTTTATCCCCTTGTTGTACTAAGCTGTGAGACTGCTCTTCACCTTTCAACAAGTCCAGCTCTTGCTGATGTGTGATATTAGGGCTGTGAAGGTGACCTCCCCTGACAGCAATGCCAGGTGGATGCTCCTGAGCACTTGGCTCTGCAAGTTTGCATAAGAAAATGCTTACTCCTGAGCCTGGTTCCTGGCTGAGAGGTTTTATTTGGATGTTTGTCAGTTAATTTCTGTGCTTCACATATTTTAATTACTCAGACAAAAAAGTAAATCTTTTATAAAGTTCTAATGTGAGAGCTAAAATCACTCTTTTAATGCAGAGGCAGCAGCAATCTGCCAGCCCAGCTGCTGAGCTCCATCCTGGGGCTTGTGTCCATGTCCTGTGAGGGGATTTGTTTGCTGCTGGCCCTACTGGCACAGAGGCCATGTCCTTTGCTGGGCCATTTCAAGGAAAGGGAGGAAGAAGGGCTCAGAGTCCATCTTGGATGATTGTGCTCTTCCATGCTTGCCAAAAGAAAGGGAATCTGCTGGCTTCATCTGCAAAGCCCCAGATTACCAAAGATGGGAAGGGATGATGATGGTGATGGTGATGAATGAAGATGTAAAACCTGTATGTTTTGTGTGCTGTGAACCACAAGGAGTATCCTGGTTAATGCATAAAATGCTCATCAAATACAGAAATGAAGCTTATTCAGGCAGTTGTCTTTCCAGGGTGTCAGTCTGTCAGAGAAAGCTGTACCAAAGCTGGCCTCTACCAACCAGTTATGTATTTTGGGGGGGTTTATAAGCAGTATTTCCATTGAAACATCAGTTCAGCCAGCATGCCTGGAGTCTGCAATTCCTGATAGATCAACAGCTGTTCTCTGCTTCCACCACTCTGGCCAGGTCTTGCTTATCCCTCCCCAGACACTCTAGGGGGACACAAAACCTAGCTTTGTCTCTATGAAAATGTGCTGAGGGTGGTAAGAAGTTGCACTCCTGGCTTTTCCAGCACAGGATGCAGAAATGTCCTTTTGTGCTCTCCATAAACAGCAACAGTTGGAAGCTGCAGGAGTATTTGGAAGCAACACGGCTATGTTTGCTCCAGTCTTATTTATTTCCCTATGGGATCTGCTTTTGGCTTTGTTGGAGATTGGTGTTAGGGCTACATGAATATTCAAGCAGCTTCAGCTCTTAAAGCCTTTGGAAAGGATCTGGTTTTGGTAAGGACGTGCCTTGCTACAGCCATGACTCTCCAGAGCAGCCTCTCAAACAAACTCCTGCTGATCAGGGACACACCTAGTGCCTTGTTTGTTGGCTAGTGATGAAACAACTCTGCATAAATTCCCAAGTCTCTCTGTGAATATCTCCTTACTGAGGTCCTGCCCTTCAGGCTTTGGTTGTGAAAGGTGTGAGAAAAGCAAGCAGCTCTGAAGCAGATCAGCCACCCTCTCACCTGTTGAAGGGTTGGATAAAGCAAAGATTTACCTTCAAGGTCCCTTCCAACCCAAACCATTCCATGACTCTTTGACCTGGAGGCACCCTGGCTGGAAAGAGTAAAAGACTATTAAGCAGCTATTAAGACCTGTGTTTGTGAAATCACACAACATGGTGTTTTACAGCAGACATGGGGATTTGATCAGACAAACTGCAGGACAGCTTGTCCAAGGGAAGGCAGCTGGGACATGGATGTGGACAATCAAATCTTATATCACTGGATCAGCAAGGATCTAAAATATAACATCCACAGCAGTGTCTTACTGATACTTGCTGTTCAGGGGAGCTGAGCCTCCAGTGTAGACCCAATAGGACTTAAAAGGTGGCCTGGTTTTTATTCTAAGGATGGGTAGCTCTGCACTGAGCAGGAGGCTGTCAGGACCCATTTCCATTTCTTCATGTGTGTGTGCTTGTTTGGATCAGACCAGAGGTGCCAGCATTGCTTGCCAGGCAGCAGGGATTAGGTTTCCATCCTGTGCTTATAGTATATGTGTCAAAACTGAAAAAAAAAAATAAATTATCAGGGACAAAGCAAGGCTGAGCAATTTCTCAGCCTTAGTGATGCTCATCTGGAGTGAACAGAAAGTCTGGGATCAATAAAAAGCCATATTTAGAAAGCTGAGGCCAGGTTAGGAAGAGCAAATGCACTGGAAAAGGCAGAAAGGGATAGACAGCAATTATGAAAGGCAGAAAATTACACTCAACCTTTAGAGACACAAATGGGGTGCTATGTCAGCATTTTAATCACCCATCCTATTTTCAGCGCTGTGTTTGGATTAAAACTTCCCTCCACAGCATGTCCTGGGTAAATAGAGCTGGGTCAGGGGCATATTTCCCTGCTCAGTGAGTGAGATAAATATAGAAAGATGTTTTTCACCTTTTGAGGAGAGCTTTTCCAAAGGAGGAGTGGGAGCTCTTAGCCTACTCGCAGGTAGTGTCTGTTGTGCACGTTTCTCCCTCTGCCTTTATTCCTTTCCTTTTTCTTTTTCCTCCCTGAAGGATTTTTGAACTTTTCTGTGCCACATACTCAGATGAGAGGCCTCCTTTCCTCAGGGGCAGAGGCAGAGCTGTGCTGCAGCCTCCAGCTCTGGTGGCAGGTTGGATAACTCATGGCAGCTCCCAGGAGGCAAAGGTCATGTGAGGCTTGTGGGCTTCTAAAACCAGCAGCAAAATGCTCCTTCCCTCACCTCGCAAAACACCCTCAGCTTTCCACCTTCATTAAAAAAAAAAGGCAAAATTATTCTGCTGTAATGTTGTGCTGTGCATTACAGTCAGGAAAAACATATAGGCTGGGAGAGGACCCATCACCTTGCTAAAATCTGTTCTGTGCAAATAAAAAGCAAAGCCCTACATGTGTCAGTCTGGGTAAACTTCATCTGCTACCTCCAAGTTCCAGACTGCCATTCCCTGGTTATTAGTGGTGTGTATCAAATAGAAATTAAGGACAGCAGAGAATGGCTTGGGTCAGAAGTGAAGTGAAAGATCACCCAGTTCCAACCCCTCTGCCACAGGCAGGGACACCTTCCACCAGACCAGGTTGCTCAGTGCCCCATCCAACCTGGCCTCCAACACTTCCAGGGATGGGGCAGCCACAGCTTCTCTGAGCAACCTGTGCCAGGGCCTCACCACCCTCACAGGAAGAATTTCATCCTAATAGTTAATCTGACCCTGCCCTCTGTCAGTTTAAAGCCCCTTGTCCTATCACTCCAGGCCCTTGTCAAAAGTCCTTCTAGCAGCCACCTTTAGGTACTGGAAGGCCACAGTTAGGTCACCCCTGAGGCTTCTCTTCTCCAGACTGAACAACCCCAAGTCTCTCAGCCTTACCCCACAGCAGAGGTGCTCCATCTCTCTAATCAATGTGGTGGCCTTGTCTGGCCTCACTCCAACAGCTCTGTGTCCCTCCTGTGCTCGACCCCAGATCTGGACACAGCCCTGCAGGAGGGGTCACACTTGAGTGGGGCAGAGAGGCAGAATCCCCTCCCTCACCTGCTGCCCACAGGGCTTTGGATGCAGCCCAGGGCAGAGGTGCTTTCTGGGCTCCCAGTCAGGGAAACCCATTTCCATCCAGGTCATGTTAGGCTTCTCATCAACCAACATCCCCAAGCCCTTCTCCTTGGGGCTGCTCTCAATCCATCCTCTGCCCAGCCTGTATTTGTGCTTGGAACAAAGACAGCAGACCCAAATCAGCTGTCAGGGCTCTCACTCTCATTTGTTTAACTGCAGGGGCAGGTACTTTGGGGTTTAGTTGAGCACTGGGACATTTAGCACAGTGCTAAAGCAGTGGCTAGCAGTCCCCATGGAGGGGGAGCAGCACTCCTCAGAGCTGCCTCAGGGAGAGCACCAGCAATGTCACCTCTTGAAAATTGCTTTTTTCTTTCATCTTCCCTAAGGCCCACATGCATAAGCTCTGCTTACACGCAGCACAGCTGATGGACCTAACCATGGGAATGCAGCAAAATGGGAAAACACAGCTAAAGCAGAGGGCTTTCCTTGTGTAGCCCTCACCGGGCCCCATCTTGGCCTATGCTCCATTGTGCCCTAGTGTGGCATGTTTTGAATAGCAGGAGGTTTCAGTCAAACCTTTATTGACTGCAGTGCAAATTCTCTCCGACTGCTGCAGACATTTTTGAGATAAACAAAATGGAAGTGGATTTTTAAAAAACTTAATTCCCCCATGTGACTTAAGCAGTCACTCGAATCAGGATCAGTTTAATATTTTTTATTTAAATAGCCATGAAAACTTTTGAGAAATGAGAGCTTAGGAAGTGAAGAGCAATTCATCTTGAATGCCTCTAAGTCTAGGTTTCAAAATTAGTTTCATCCAGTTCTTGATAAGCAGACGCTGATTGCAATAAAACCACTGGGACCCTGGACTCCATGGAATTAAGTTCTATTTTTTAGTCATCCTCAGCTTCTCTTTGCTTTCTGCAGTTCCAGATAAGAACCTTAAGAGTTGTGGTTATCTGAAGTATATTTTGGGTGCTGTCAGTATTTGAAAGTTTTCTTTTATACATATGAATTTAGATTTTAAAAATCATAATGATTGTCTTTTGACCCTGCTTTTCTGGAGCCCTGATTCATTACCTGTGTCAGAATTCAGTACATAAATGTTCTTCCTGTGCAAGTTCTTGCTGGCTTTTCCCCCATGACAGAGTCCACACACTTTGTAGCTGCAACTACAGCCTGTCACATGGTGGTGGCTTTTGGCTGGGGACATGAAGAACAGCAGGAACATGAGCAAACAACAATGTTCTGATATTGAGAGCCTTTCACACCAAGTTTCCTACCCAGCTCCTCAAGGTGAGTTGTGTGGGCACCTGAACAGGCCTGGTGTGGAATCCTCAGGATCTTTTCCCCTCAGGGATTTCCCCAGAGCCCTCCCCTGGAGACACTTACCATAGAGTCTCCCTCCACCTGGGCAGATGGAAAAGACTTCCCCACGGAGTCTTGCATAACACTGATCCATCCCAGTACCTGTCCCCATATGTCCCAACTTCCCCTGGTTTCTCCTTTCCCTGTTTCCTCATTGGTTGTGGTAGCCCTGGTGGCTGACCCCTTCTTCCCTTGGTACCACCCCCATAAAAAAGTCCCCTTTTTAAAAGCCTTGTGCAGAGCACATGGTTGCTCTTTTGTCTCTGTTTTCCCTTCGGCCAGCTGAAATAAACCTCGCTGGAGCTGACCAAACAAAAGGCCCTTCTGCCTCTCTTCGCTGAGCTACCCGTGGTGTGTGTGGACTTGACTGCCTTGACTGCTGGATGCTTACCCAAACAGCTTTTCCACAGGAGAGGCTTTTTGGGAAATAAGATATAGGTAGCAGCAACCCCACATCTAACCCCACGCTGCTACATTTGGAGTCCAATGTGCGGCACCGTTTGTTGCAGNGTGCGGCACCGTTTGTTGCAGCATGGCAGGGTGGTAGAAATGCTGCAACCTTCTTTGAAGCATCTCCTTCGGAAGCTGCTCAGAGTAAGGCCACAAGAGCAGCCATTTCAAGTCCATGCACACACACACACGACACAGGTGGCTCGGCAGAAGAAAGACAGGAAGGATCCTTTATGATGTATTCCAGCAAAGGTTTATTCCAAA
>VYZP01025648.1:0-58187 GCA_013400635.1 Hypocryptadius cinnamomeus
TTTTTTTTTTTAGAATGGGAAATTGGAGGGAATTCTCATCAGTCATAACTGAATTATGCAAATAAAGATGAGCAGGGGTGAGGAGAAAGGGGAGCAGAGCAGGTTGGGAATGGCAGGCCCACAGGGAGTTACATGCCTGGTGTCCTGCACTGCTGAGCCTTCCACCCTCCCATGGCCAAAGCCCTGGCAGGGAGTGAACTTCTCTCCTGGACATCATGGTCAATGCAAGGCCTGAGCTGGATGGGACACGAGGCACCTCCAGCACCCAGGCTGGGAGAAGTGCCAAGAGCTGGGGGGAGGGAGGGAGGGGTCTGTGCTTGTCAGGTGGTAAAAACCCCCCAGTGCAGCTTGCAGAGTAGCTCTGCTCTGTGAGGTCACCTGGTGCACCCCATTTTGGAGGATTAATTCTGCTTGGGATACTTCTGTGGGGCTGAGCACTGCAGGGATCCCTGTCCCAGTGCAAACTGCCCCACCCTGCCCTGTGTCTGCTGTCTGCAGGTCAGGGCAGCTCTGGGATCGTGTAACCCACCCTGGTCTGGCTCCTGAGGGGGTGCACAGTGGGCACAGAGCCTGTTAGGAAAGACAGGGCATCACCCAGTGTGAGCATGAACTGCACTGGCTGCAGTGGCTGATGGACACAGGCTCTGCTCAGGGTTTATTTCCTGTGTTGCCATGACACAAACGTTTTCTGCCTGTTTTTGTCACTGGCAATTATCATAATTGTTTGTTGCAAAGCCCACATTCCAGGGCAGAGCTGCTGAGCTGACCCAAACCTCAGCTGCTCTTTGCTTGGCTTTGCAGCTCCCAGCCTGGTGGGATGAAGCCCTGGACTTGGGGAACACCAGGAAGCTCCATGTTTAGAGGGAGTGAGGGGAAGTTAACTCACAATCACAAAGCTTGTTTTAGCCCTAAAACTGGCCTGGCACCAGCAGGACCCAGAGACCCAGGCTGCCACAGCCTGATCCTCTCCATCTCCACTGCAGCTTCACCCCTGGGGTTCCTTCCCACAGCCAGGGCTGCCCTGGTGTCTCTCCTGCTCTGTCTCACTGGTGAGACAGTGGATGCTGCAAAGCTGGCTGGAATAAATAATGTTGGAGGAGCTGAAGGAGGGCAAGGCTGCTCCAGCTCACCCAGCTGGTGGGGCAGGAGGAAGCTGCATGGGAGGGGCACGAGTGGTGCCCACAGTCCCCACGGGCACTGCAGCCCAGGGATGTGGCACTGCAGCTCAGGGATGTGGCACTGCAGCTCAGGGATGTGGCATTGCAGCTCAGGGATGTGGCATTGCAGCTCTGGGATGTGACACTGCAGCTCTGGGATGTGGCACTGCAGCTCAGGGATGTGGCATTGCAGCTCTGGGATGTGACACTGCATCTGTGGGATGTGACACTGCAGCTCTGGGATGTGGCACTGCAGCCNTCTGTGGGATGTGACACTGCAGCTCTGGGATGTGGCACTGCAGCTCTGGGATGTGGCACTGCCTGCCCAGGGATGTGGCACTGCATCTGTGGGATGTGGCACTGCAGCCCAGGGATGTGGCACTGCCTGCCCAGGGATGTGACACTGCCTGCCCAGGGATGTGGCACTGCCTGCCCAGGGATGTGGCACTGCCTGCCCAGGGATGTGGCACTGCCTGCCCAGGGATGTGGCACTGCCTGCCCAGGGATGTGACACTGCAGCCCAGGGATGTGGCACTGCCTGCCCAGGGATGTGGCACTGCATCTGTGGGATGTGGCACTGCAGCCCAGGGATGTGGCACTGCCTGCCCAGGGATGTGACACTGCCTGCCCAGGGATGTGGCACTGCAGCTCTGGGATGTGGCACTGCCTGCCCAGGGATGTGGCACTGCCTGCCCAGGGATGTGGCACTGCCTGCCCTTTCCTTGGCCCTGCCTGCAGCTGCACCAGCCCCTCCTGTCACACAGGGTCAGATCCAGTGGATGTCCCACTGCTCTCCCTGCCTCTCACTGCAGGAGAAACTTCCTTCCAGTTTATTGGTGAGCTGCCAGAGCAGAGTGGAACAGTCAGTGGGGAGGAAATCTGTGTGCCCTTGGCCTGGTTTTGAGAGGGAGGCGAATACACTGAGTGCACTGCTTGGCTGGCAGCAAAAGTAAGGCCATGTGCTGCCTGCATTTCTGCACATCAGAAGCAGCTGGAAACACTGCCCAGGGCTTTCCACGTGGATCCTGACCTTCTTGCCAAGCTTCCTCAGTGCTCTGGCTTGTAGTGATGCTGGGAAAGCCATGCTGTGTTGGCCCCTCATCCCTGCCAAAGCCTGCCCAGCTTTTCTCAGCAGCCTCTTGGGACAGTGGATGTGAGTGACTGGGATGGGTGACAGCAGAGGACAGCAGAGGGAGAAGATTTTGCCAGGTGAGGTCTGGTGTCGCTGCTGTCCATCAGCAGAGCACAGCTGGTGTTGTGGAGCTGACCCTGTGAGAGTCAGGTGACGTTGGTGTGAGACACCTGGGCTGCCCCAAAATCTCCCATTTGTGCACAGACATTGGTCTCATATTCCTGTCTTCTGGGCTCTGCCCCTGACACTCTGTGAGGTGGTGAAATGTCAAATCCAAATGTCCATTCATCTGTCCTCAGCTCCCTGCTGACCCTCCCCACACCCACCTCACCCACAGACAAACATGAAATTCCCCATGGAGTTTGGTTTGCTGTGTCTCATAATTGCAGCATTTCTGCAGCAGCTTCAGCTTCCTCTGGGCCCTCCAAAAGAGAGAGGGCCCCATGCACATCAGGACCCCCCTGCTGATCCTGGCTTGTCCCCACAGAGGCTTTACTGAGCACAGGATGGATCACATGAGAGTGCCAAGGGAAGCCACATCTCTGGTACACCCTCTGATCAGGATTCTGATGCAGTTGTTCCTAATCTATGGCTGGGAAAGTACAACCTATGAGGTTGTAGTGTTATAACACCTGGTTTGTTGCAAACCACTGCAGAGAAAAGCTAGAAAGCCCCTCTGGTTGGGTGGGTGTTGGGGAACCAGTGTGGGAGATAATGAAGGTAAGAAGATTTTCAGAAAGCTAGAAAAAACAAACCTTAAAAACAAAAAGAACAGAGAACTTAGAACCAGCTACAGCTGCAAAGTCTAAAGGTAGAAAAAGTGTGTCCGAAAACTCTTGGGCACACCAGCCTGCAGCATGGGGTAAGAGGTGTCCATGGATGCTTTCAAAGCTTTCTCATTGAACATGAGCTTCTTGCTGATCTATTCCTGGCAAAGGAAAGGGTTGTTTCCTGGGTGAGGGCTCTTGCCTCGAGCAGGCAGAGCTGCTGGATGTGCCACCAAGCACTGACCACCAGCCCATGGGGGGAAGCAGAACACACCACAGCAGGAACGGAGGAGGGTCCCAGTTACGGTGGGATGAGGATGGAGTGTGAGATATTGCCCCTTCTCTTGTCCCTTGGACTGTTCCCTACAGCATGTGTGGAGGCTGGGGACATGGTGTGATGGTCTTCAGTGTCTCCTGATTCTCCACACCCTCCTTCCCTGCTCTGTGGGCTGTTTCCATGGAGAGATCCCAGGTTGGAAGTGCCCCTGCCTTCACAGCATCACTCCGGGGCCCGGAGCCGAGGCATTGTTGGGAGGCTGAGCCGCCTGCCTGGTGCAGCTCCATTTACCCATCTGTGGAGCCTGTCCCTTCCTTGACTCACCGAGATACCGGAGCTGGGCTTTTCTTCTGTCATTGAAATAGCTTTGGCCCCTGCCTGCCCCCTCCCCTCAGCCCTCCTCAGCTCGGCATTACCATAGCCCTTTGTGGACAGCCACACTTCTGTTTGTCTGGGCGAGCAGCTGAGGCACGGGAAATGTGCCGCAGCCATTCAGGGGCTTAGTCTGGGAGCCATTGTACCTCTGAAAGGGATGCTTGGGGCATTTACATCAAAATGTGCTTGACACAGATAATATGAGTGCTTGTGGGGGTGTGAGTGAGGGACAGAGCCGGGAGGAGCTGCCGGTGCCTCCTTGCCAGGCTCATTAATGGGAGCAGGGAAGGTGTGCGGGGCGATAGCGACAGCGACAGCGATAGCGGGGCTGTCCCCGCCTCGCCCACGACAGTGCCAGTCCTTCCTTCGCCTGGCACAGAGAGCTGACCTGGCTGCTGGTGGGGCTGTCTTCAGAGGAGGTGCTCAGGTCTGTCCCAGTCTCTGCTCCAGTCCTGTCCCTGCATCTCCGAGCAGAGATTGTCCCGCTGGGATGTCTGTGTGCTCTCCAGGGTGCTGTGCAGGGCAGGTGACAGCTCTGCCACCCCACAAGTGCCCCCAACCCTTCCTCCTTGTCCTCCAACCCCGGGCCATGCCCTGCCCCTTGCCTCACCGCGTGGCACCTGAACAAGCTGGCTTTGTCCTCTTAGCCTTGCCTGAGGGACTCACCATGGGACACATTTCATCTTCAACAACTCGGTTAACTGGGCTGGATTTCAGCAGCAAAGTGAAGTTTGGCCATGCTCCATTCCAGCCATGGTCCCAAATTCACCCCTTTGCCCATGCTCCATTCCAGCCATGGTCCCAAATTCACCCCTTTGGCTGTGCTCCATTCCAACCATGATCCTAAATTCACCTGTTTAGCTGTGCTCCATTCCAGCCATGGTCCCAAATTCACCTGTTTGGCCATGCTCCATTCCAGCCATGGTCCCTAAATTCACCCTGGGGTTGGGCCTGACCCCACCAGCAATCCTGGTCACAAGAAAGAGGCTGTGGGAACTAGAGAGGAGAAAACACAGCTTGGTTTTGGCTCTGTGCTGCTGCTTCTGCAGTACTGTGTGTGTGGGGTGGCGTGTGGGACCTGACAGAGTCCAAGTCCCTTAACCCCAAACTGTTCTCAAAGCCTGTGACTCAAAGCTTACAACTAAAAGTAAAGTTTAGAGGTGACAACATATGCATGCCTTCATCTTGCAGTTGAAATCATTGAACTGAACTGAAATCCTCAGGCAGTTGAACAGATATTTTTTTCCATGAGTAAAATGTGACTTAATGGAAAACTGAGACCTGGTACAGAAATACTGTCCCTAAGGACAGTTTTTCATGAAGATTATGATGGGTCCTGGGTTCCTCTTACACTTGCAGCATTATTAAGTGTTGTGGTGGTGCCCAGAGGCGATGATGTTAATAAGCACCTAATTTTAGCAGTAATTTAGCTTCTGTTATAATTACCAGGTCATTGTGCTAGGTGCTGTACAGACACATGTGAAAAGACAGCTTTAGTCCCAAAGGGCATGTGCTTGGGACAGGACAGTCACAGCAATTCCTGTGGGTGACGGAGGACAAGTCAGGTTGTGTCTGAGACTGGGGAGGTCTGGGAACAGCAACAGGAACCAAACCTGGAGCAGACTGCTCTGCACTCCCTGTAGGGAACAGCCCTGAGAGGAGCTGGCCCAGAAATGCTGGATGCAGCATGGATGGGTGAGGAACTGGATCAAAGAGCAAAGGAAAGGGTCTCCTACAAGAGAGCAAAAACCCTTTTCTTCCCAAGGCTTGGAAAGTCTTTCTCCACAAAGTCAAACCTCAGTTCCAGATTTAAATAGATTCTTTTTGCATACCATGAGAGTTCTGAGGATATTAACTGTGATTTGTGTTCCAGTCTGGTTCAGTCTGCACTGGAACAGGATGGATTCATAAGGGTAAACCTTTTTATGTGCTCTTTGCCTTGCTGCCTTTGGGGAGTGATTGAATCACAGGTAAGTCCTGCAAATGCTGCTCACTCTGGAGGCTCATCAAGAGATCCAATCCCAAGTGCACTTTGGTGGGGTTTTAGGATATATCCTGTTAGACAAGGTTGCTTCAGCCATAAGAAAATACATATGAGTTCACATCAGTGCACAAATTGGGAGATTTCCCCAAGGAAAAGAGTAGTTGCAAAGTGTAGGGGAATGAAGAATTCAGTAATTTGGTTCTGGTGGCTCATTGCAGCAAGATTTACATGGTCGATACCTAGTGCTGATTCATGTATGTTATTCTTGTGCAAGAGGTTATTTAGCTTTAAAGGTTTAAATTAAATAAATCATGCTCAAATGAAACTTTCTACCTCACTGAAATGAGAAAAATATACTGATTCATTTTGACTTTTTTCTCATAGAAAATATGATCAAAATTGACACATTCCAACAACGAATTTCTATTTTGGACCAACTGTATTTCTAGTGGAAACTTATTGAGATGAACAGGTCTCAGACAGGAACTCACTGCTGACAACCCTCTGGCATGGCCTAAATTAGCTTTGAAAGTGGTTGCAGTTCAGGTGGCACTTACTGAACCCATCACTCCCACCCTCACTCCTCTTTTTCCTTTAAGTTCTCTGGAATGTGTTGCTTTTCTCATCATTCTTCCTGGTTTTTCCCAAACCCTTTACCTTCATGGGTGTGGTCAGAGATTTTGTCCAAGAGGGGAGACAAAATGATGGAGTAATTCTCTTCCCAGTTTCAAATGAACTCCAGCTCTGGAGCTGCAGCTTATGCAGAGCAGGATGGTGGTGAGGGGTGATGGGTTTGGTGGCTTTTGCCCTTGTGTTGGAGAGGCTCTCCTGGACTGTGGGCATGTTACAGCTGTTTTTAGATCATCTGGAGTTTAATCTGGCTGGTGAGCAAAGAGAGGCAAAGGAATGCCACCAGCAGCTGGGAAGACCTCAGCACTGGAGAGGAAAAGGAGCAGGACCAGGCAAGATGTGGAGCTGCTGCTTTGACCTCTTTGGGAATTACCCTTCCAGTCAACAGTCATGAGAATCTAAGAACATTTCACTAAGCCCCAGACCCAGCAGCCCTCCCATGGGAACTCCCAGGCAGTGTTTCAGCTCCTGGAGCCCTCTGTGAAGATTTTTACATGCTTGCCTTCACAGGAGCATCTCCAGATCCTTATCTGGCCTGTGTGGGTTCAGTAGATCCTGTTCAATGTCTTAAATCTGGGTGCCTGTGCACTGATCCAAGGTTTACCCTCTGCCTCAAACCTTTGGGACCAAAAAATTAGCCTTGATCTACCTGTGCACCCCAGGGAAGATTGGGTCCCTTGCCAGCTTTGAGCATACAGTCCTGGACGTTACAAGTCCTTTGGGTGGGAGTTTCTCACATTCTAGATTTCACAGGAGACAATTTTTTGGTAATGGGGAAGGAAATAATCCCCTGGGGAGTCCCCTTGTGCCTGTGTAGAATATCTGTAGACATTCTGGCCCATCAGAGACTTCCTCAGGAGCAGCCTGGGAGTGGCTACTGATAACAGCAGAAAGGTTGTCCTGTCTGTTCTTGAGCACCTCTCCCTGCAGGATGGTTACACCATTCCCAAGAGACCCCAGCAGAGGCAGAGGTAGTGCTGCATGGTGCCAGGGCCTTGCTGTGGTGTTTGTAGGACCCTGGATTATCCTGGAGTGCTGCCCTGCTACCCAGCAGCGTTGGGCAACAGCTGGCAGGGCACGGGGATTTCACAACCCTCGCTTGCACAAGTCCCTGCTGCTGCAGGGAGTGTTTGTCTGTGAGCAGCGCTGGACAAATTGAAATTGCATAACCCCCTCCTTTGCTACTTTGGACTCTTTCATTAGATTTGTATGTTTTGTGGGGTTTTTTTTCCTTTTTCTTATCATTTTTCCTCTTTCTTTTTCTCTGTGTTGTTTCTACTTAAGCAAACCTGGCACAGCCCGGGTGTGTCAGCTCTGTGCTGCTCCAGCCTCACACACAACCCTCCAAACCTGCCCCCTTCCCAAGGCTGTTTCTTTCTGTGCCTGCTGGTCATCACTTTCAGCTGAGGAGTTTTTTGGGGTGTCTCTGTTTTGCCACGATTTGGCACACAGGTCTGCAGGGGTCAATCTGATGGATTGTTTGGCTCTGTGCTGTGAAAGATGAGCCTGTGAATGGTCCCAAAACCCATCTGTGCTGTGGCCACTGCAAACTGCGAGGCAGCTCATGGAGATTTCCTGGGAAAGCCACGAGTGCAAATATAGTGTTGCACTGGGGGGTTTTTGTTTTGTTTTGTTTTGTTTTTATGATTTTCACAGCCTAACATGGGTCACAATGGAAGGCTGGGGAGCAAATGGTAAAAACGTTGTCTCACCAAACCTCTTCCACAGCCTGGGCCACAGCAAGGGAAACAGCAAGTGCCTTTATTGCTGAAATGGCAATAAAGATTTTGGGACATGAGTAGCCAAGTTGAGGGAGGAGGGGTTGAGGCAGAGGACAAATGAGCAGGAAAAGGGATCAAAACCAAAAAATGCAGTTTATCACAGAGTTCTAGATTTTCTCTTGGTGCAGAAGACAAGGTATTTGCCACACATTTATTGTTCCCAAGGTTTTCTGGAGGAGAGGAGCACATCCATATTCATCCATGGGGACAGTCACATACACCTTCTATGTCTGCAGTGGCTCCTCGTCACAATATTTAAATGCCCGTTGCACTATTGCTGTTAGATCTGGGCGAATAATCCACAATGAATAATGTATCCAATGAATCCCGTCCCTGCTAATTGTGGAATATTCACGAGCAGATGGCAATTCCAGGCAGGTTTTTTCACATTCCTTTTTTCTCCACTCCGAACACGAAGGTTTGCTCTAAGTAGGTGATATTTGAAATTCAAGCCGTGTTTCCGAGTCGCCATTGGCCGGTTGTGACATGGGGGTGTCCCTCTTCCCGCATTGGCCGAGCCCTACAAAGTACTTTGGATACAAATACTCGCATGTGCAAATTTAAAATTCTGTTTCCATGGTTACTCATGCGTGCAGCTTTGAACTTCACTTTCCTCCAACATTTGTGCTGGTAAAACTCATTCAGTCGCAGGTTTGTGGCAAGTGAATACAAAAGCTGCATGAGGCTGTATTTGCATGCTCTAGCACAGATGATTCCTCTCTATAAACTCAGCCTGGATATTCACTGGGCTTTTCTAGCACCTTTTCTGGTGCTTTCATGGGTTTCAGCCCACAGGAATGTTCTTTCCCGTGATTATCAGCCTTTATGACGCCAGTTTTAGCATCACAAATACACGCACAGCTGGGTGATATCTCTCTCTGCAGGTAGACAAACATCTCGCAGTCAGCTCGCACTGGGCAAAGCAAGGTGTTTATTTTTCTGGCAATTGAAATCTCAGTCGGTTTTGCAAAATCAGATTCTCTTCTTCTGGTTAATCCTGCGTCATTCAGAAATAACAAGGCATTAGGACGTGTTCAACTTTGTTTTGCAGTGGTGATAGAAGGGAGGAAAAAAGGAATTAGCAGGAGTATTTAAAGTCAGGGTAGCTGGAAGGAGCTGAGCTGATGGGAAAGAAGTTGTTTTGCTTTAGCAAAGATGTCAAAGTCAGAGGCAGAGTAAAAAGCAGGTGAGTCATGAGGGGGTGTGTCTGTCCCTTTTGAGATCCCAACACACACCTGTACTTGCTGATAAAGGACTGCCTGGTCTGTATTATTTTCCCAAATGCATTCCCTTACCGTGAGAAGCATTGGTTTACCAAAAACTTCCCCGTCCCTCCCACTCTGGGACAGTTTAATACATGTTATTTTTGTTTCTCTGGCTACCACGTGTCTTGTGCAATATTTCTGTAGCCTCTGGACAAACGTAGGAGAAGAGAGCAAAGGTTAACCACGATTTATGTCTGGGTTGGTGATTGCACTGTGGGAGCAGCGTGGTGGGGCTCACGCCTGGCTGTGCTTCCAGCAGCATCCCAGGACACAAAAACCAGGAAAAGGCAGCACCCCTTTCACTGGCAACCAAGAACCAGCTTTTTGTGAGCCCATTCTGCTGTATCTCACATCAAGAGCACGTTAAGGCATTGACTGCAGGGTCAGCCTGGGCTACACCCCCGGGTCCCCCGTGCTGTCTCCTGCAGAGCTGTGGCTCAGTGTCACTGCCTCTAGTCCTGCCTTTAGTCCTGCCTTTAGTCCTGCCTTTAGTCCTGCTCCGCAGCAACAGGTTGTGGAAAGGGTGAGTGGGGACAGAGAAAGCACAACGTGCTCCAGGTCTCAGCTGGGGAAGAGATCAAAGCTCTCCCCTCCTGAGCGGAGGGACTGGGAAGGCAGCGGATGTTCAGACAAATATTCGCACCTGGGAATATTCTCATCACGCTCCAGCGCTGGGAAAACACCCCACTGCCCATGCTCAGAGCCTGACCTTTTTAACTATTCAGAGTGCAACACCAAATGGCTTTAAAGTGCTATCTGCTCTGAAACGGGTGACAAAGCATAACAATGGCCACTTCTTATTCAGCAGATGTGATCTCCAGCCACTTTGTGCCCAGCTGTGTGTATTCAGGCTCTGAGCTGTTGACTTTAGCAACAAAATGACTTGCTGCTGCCCTGCAGAGCTTGCCAGGCTGCCCCTTCTGCTGGGTGATGCTCCTTCACAGTGCTGCAGAACTGCTCTCCCACCTGCCCTGAGGCAGGGAGATGGAGGGTGCCCCTGATGGGAGATTTGCTCTGGAGGGTGTTGGGATGTGTGGAGTAGGACTCCAGGAAGCCAAGGCTCTGGTGGTTTGATACCAGTGAGCACATCTGCTGTGGAGTAGGGAGTGAAGTGCATTCCTGCTTGGGAAGGGGTTGCTGTAACAGAGAGCTTTGGTAAAAGCTGCTGACAAAAGTGGTGTCAGTTGCCTTGTGGGTTGAAAATCTCTTTAAACTCCCAGTTGCACAACGTAGGTTTCTCAAGACTTTCCCCAAATTACCTCTCTGGCACTAGGGGACAACTCTGAAAATTTCGGTGCAAGAGGAAATTCCCTCTGAGGGCCCAGAGATATTCAGAGGGAGGAGAGTGCTCAGCTCTGCACTTGCACTGCTGCTGCCTCATCGCTGGCAGATGGTGCAGCAGCCCTGCCCTTTGGCCAGGATGGCAGGGGAAGCAAGTCCCTGCCCTGGGATGTGCCAGGGCCAGAGCAGGAGGAAAAGGAGGAGAGTTTGGAGTGTCCCTGTGATCTGTCCTCCTTCCTTTCTCCTCTTCCCCTGTGTTGGCATCACCTGCTGCAGGGGGACAATAACTTCTCCCTGTTTCGGTGCCCCATCTTCTCCTGGAGCATCCCCTCCAGTTCTGCCTGCCCAAAGGGTGGCAGCATGGGGGTGTCCCAGGGAGCCACTGGGGCTCCCACTCCCTCCTCTTCCTCGGTCTCGGGGGGCTGAAGGCAGCAGTCCCTCAGCCTGCCTTTGTTTCAGAAGGCACTGGCAGCCCTGGCTCTTTCTTCGCTGGGGCTGTGGGAGGAGGGGCTGTGCAGGAGCAGATGGTCCCTGGTGGAGGGTTCGGGGCCTCTTTGCCAGCAGGTTGAGGGGGGGATCCCCTTTCACCACTCGGCTGGGGGAGGGCTGGCTGCCTCTCACATGGTCAGTTCCCAGCTGAGTGCCTCTATGGGATTACGCTGCTATTCATCTAATTGAAATTGTATTTGCAGCAAGGAGACAGTATCTCTTTCCTCGGAAGATCTATTATGCATAAACTGTGCACAAAGCCATCCTCCTGTGGGGGTGAGGGGGTGTCCCGGTGGCCACGGCCCTGCTGGAGCTCCCACTCTGCAGGAACAGCCCTGACCCCTCCTGCTGCCCTGCAGAGCCCATCCTCTCACACCTCACTCCCCAAAAGGTGCCTTTCTCTTTGGTGCCTTCCTGCCCTCCCCTTGCATTGTCCTGCTCTGCTCACTGTCAGCACCCAGAGCAGCACAGCTCACCCTGCCACTCCAGCATGGATCTCCGTGGTCTTCATCATCTCCATCTCCACACCCCTGGCATGGTGGGCTCCCCATCCCTGTTCCCCCATCACACCTCAGGTCAGGCTCAAAGCCTGGTGAGGAAAATTGCAGTATCATGCTGGGCTGCCTGTCTGGAGTTGAAGTCACTGGATGCACCCTGCAGAGGACACCCCTGCTGAGCATGTGCTTTCACAGTCCAGTGTCCCTCAGCACATGTAAACCCGTGGGGGCACAGAGAATCTGTAAATCAGTGCAACTTTCTAACTGGAGAATGAGAAGAGTAAAAACAATATCCCACCCCACCCTCAATGGGTTTATGGCTGAAATCACCTTGCACACACCCTGCTGGAAGAGCTGCCAGAGTTCATGTGTTATCAGTCCATGCCTGCAGATAAGGAGACCCATTTCTCTAAGTAGGAGAACTTATAAATTAAATAGGAAACTCTTTAATGAAAAAAAAATCGAGATTATTGCCCTTGCAAAGAGCTGTGTGAGCACCTGACATGAGGCAAAGAGCAAAGCTCTTTGGCAGGGGAGGAGAGCTGTCCTGGTCAGACCCCTCACATGGCTGTGGCCAGGGGAGCAGGGGCCAGGGTGGGATCTTCCTGGTTGTGACAGCCCCCTTTGAAGTCTCCAAATGCTGGGAGTGGAGCAGGGGATGCTCCCTTGGCTGCAGAGGTGCTGTTTTGGGAGTCCCAGCCTGCTGAGCTCATTTGCAAGCATAATCTCTTTGAGAACACCTCATGGAGGGTGCCAGAGGCTCTGCTTGCAGCCCAGGAATGCCGTCCTGTCTGCTCTGGGCTTGTCCTGTCAGCTGTGGATTTGCAACCCAGGCTGGCTTGCTGGACCAGCTCTGGCAGCTCTGGCTCAGTCTGGAGGTGTGGGAGCTGCTCAGGCCCTCGGTGGCTCCGTGAGCAGCAGCTCTGATGGCACAGACATGGTCCCTGTGGTGGCACAGACACAGTCTCTGTGGTGGCACACACACATTCCCTGTGGTGGCACAGTCACATTCCCTGTGGTGGCACAGTCACGGTCCCTGTGGTGGCACACACACATTCCCTGTGGTGGCACNTGGTCTCTGTGGTGGCACAGACACATTCCCTGTGGTGGCACAGACACGGTCCCTGTGGTGGCACACACACATTCCCTGTGGTGGCACAGGCACATTCCCTGTGGTGGCACAGTCACGGTCCCTGTGGTGGCATAGACATGATCCCTGTGGTGGCACAGACACATTCCCTGTGGTGGCACAGACATGGTCCCTGTGGTGACACAGACACAGTCCCTGTGGTGGCACAGACACGGTCCCTGTGGTGGCACAGACACATTCCCTGTGGTGGCACAGACACGGTCCCTGTGGTGGCACACACACATTCCCTGTGGTGGCCCAGACATTCCCTGTGGTGGCCCAGGCAGGGCTGTGCTGCTCAGGCCAGCAGAGATGCCTTGCCTGTGCTACAAGAGCACTGGGCCAGGTCAGGTTCAAGGCAGAACTTGGCTTAAGGATCCCTTTTTTAGTTTGGGGACACCAGCCCTGGAGATCCACCACCTTCCTCTGGGCTTGGCAGTCCTGTGTCTCCACTCACCAGCAGAAAGGAAGATCAGAGATCCCCTGTGCCAGCCCTGAGGGCACAGGGGATGGAGGGTGCTGTGTCTGCCGCTCTGAGCTGCTCTCTGCTCTTCTGATGGGGCTTGAGTTGGCCCACTGATGACTGCTGCTCTTCTGCCCTTAAAAAGCTGGAGGGGAGGATGTCCTTCCATGAGCCTCAATCTCCTGGGGCATCCTGTGAGACTGCTCCTTGCTCACAGCCTGCCCCTGCCTCTCCTCCAGTGAACACTCATCCTCTGCTGATATTCCAATCTTGTCACACGTTGGAATCACAGAATCACAGACTGGTTTGGATTGGAGGGACCTTAAAGATCTGACTGGAGACATGAGGAGAATTTTTCACAATGAAAATAATCTCCACAGGGAAGTGGTGAATTCCCCAGTGCTGGAGACTTTCAAGATTCAACTGGACAAGGTGTTGGGCCATCTTGTCTAGACCTTGTTTTTGCCAAGAAAGGTTGGACCAGATGATCCTTGAGGTCCTTCTAACCTGGTTTTCTATGATTCTGTGATATCAGACACGAGAGGAGATGTCACAGAGAAAGACCCTCATCTAATCATCAGGCTGTATATGAGCTTTCAGAGCCTTTCCTGGATGTGAGATTTGTGTCAGATCTCATCCTTTTTAAACAAGCCAGATCTTCTGTCCGTCCATGTATCCAACTGAACATGAAGGAGATCCAGTTTCAAAGCTGCAGGGCTCCAAGAAAATACAGCCAAGAAAACGTGGGACTGTTTCAGGAATCCACTGAGCTTGTGCAAGGAGTGCTTTCAAAGGAAATGTCCTGGCAAACAAGACAGCTTTGTGATACACTCAGTGCCCCCCATCCTTCTGCAGAAAGAATGAATGGCTAAATTCAGCTTTTAATGCTGATGATGAGGTTTTGGAAGGGGCTGGCAAGAGGGAGGTGTGTTATAGTTGTCCATGTGTGAAACAACACAATGAGAAAACCAAACCTGCTGTGCTTTTAGGAGTCTCTGTAACGTTGTGTCAGCAATTTGGAATCCAGATCAGGCTGTGGAGATTTGTAAGGAAAACTTAAAATTGCCCTTGCTGGAGATGTCCGGGTGTGAAAGCAGCAGGAGAAACAGCGAGAGAGGAAGGGTTAAAGGAATGGCATGTGCTGATCTGCCTGATCAGCAGGTCCTGAGAGCAGAGCAATTGGCCTGAGCTTCTCAGGACAACGGGAGCACTAAAACAAAGGACAGCCTAAAACAAAGGAGAGATCACACCCCAGAGGAGCCCAACCAGCTGAGTAAATCAGCTGCTCCTCATGACTCACAGGCCGGACTGAGTGAAGAGGCAAAAGATCACAATCAGGTCTGTTCCCACAGGGTACAAGAAGCATGCCTGAGAGCCAGGGCACAGCCTCCCACCTGAGGAGGATCCACCACGGTGGATGAGGAACTGGGAGCTGGTGTCCCTCCTTTCCTGGGTCACCTCCAGTGCTCCTGGCCAGGCTGCCTGGACACACCTCCTGTACATGAGCATGAAGGAACAGCGAGTGAAACCCTGGGAGAGACTGAGCGAGTTGAATCACCTCTGTCAAAAATCAAAACCACATTCCCGTCTTGAGAGGATCCTGGATTGAGTTTCCTGCTGCAACTGCAGTTTCTGCACTCTGCAGTGACTGCCAGGGCCGTTTCTCATTGTGGGTGTTTGCATTGGTGTTTCTACAGGAGCCAGGTGACAGCTCTGGCCCTCTGGATGCTGCTGGAGTCTGACTCGTGGGAGACAGACACAATTTGGATAATAACCCCAGGTGCAGGTGGGGTGCACCAGGGATTAATGGTGGTACAGCAAACCCCAAAGGCTTTGAAATGCTTACACAGGACAGCCTGGGCCTTTCTGAGCCCCTCAGGGTCAGCTCTGCAGTGCTGGGCTGGCTCTGGGCAGCCACAATCCCAGCCACGTCCTCCAGCACCCCAGGAAATGTGGCAGGTTGCAAAGGGAAGGGAAGGTGTTTTCCCATGGGTGCTCAGGTCAGAGGCATTAACTGATACCCTGTGGGCACAGAGATTAAATAGTTTGTGGCCAGTTTCAGCTGGCCAGGGCTTCCTGTAATGAAACTATGTATTTGCATGGATTAACCATGTAGCTGTGTGCCTGCCCCTTCTGCCAGCAGTGGCTGGGGCTGGGGTCTCGGGGTGGGCTATGGGGATGTCCCACCAGGCCAATCCACCTGCAGCATCACTCTGCTCTCACTGTCAGGGTGCAGCAGGCTGGGGATTTGCAGGGAACTTCCCTGCTACCCCCCTTTGATGTCTCTGCTGGGGTAACTGCTGCATCTCCTGCAGTGCAAGGCACCTCTGTGCCCTTTGCTCTGAGACAGCCCTCACCCACGTGCAACCTCCCTGCATCTTTGCTATCTTGACATCAACAAATCCTATAGTAATTATATGGATATTGCTGTTTGGACTTTTTAACCCAGACTTGCCTGGAGTCCCTGGCTCACATATTATTAACCAGATAATATGTGGTTTACTTAGACATCAGTAGCCTCCACATCACAAAAAGGACTTTCAGTTTCCTGCTGGCTCCTAAACACAGCTCAATGACAGTTTAAAAAATGCACAAATATGGGTTCTGTTTTTCTAAATGCACCTGCCCCAACTTGTACTGACACAGCAGGCACAGAAAAATATTTGGTACCAGATGTGCCTTCACTGTCCCCTTCCTGTGATGAAAACATTCCCTTTATTTTGTATTTTTTTAATATTTTGTGTTCTATGCAATGCTGAAGGAGGGGAAAGGGTAATAGCAGCACCAGCAGTGCTATTGCACTGAGCCAGGCAGTCCCTCTCTGCCAGTGGAGGGAGAGGAATCCTGACAAGTGCTTGGAGCTTTTGAAATCCAGCTGTTTTTTGAAAGTGTAGCCTGGACAATGGCATCAATGTCCTCCTGTGAGTGCTGGAATCTTCTCCACCCCATGGACAACATCCCAAAGTGCTGGGCCCTGGCTTCCCACTGAGGGTCCCTTGCCGTGGCTGTTCTTACCAGTACAGCTGTATCTTTTCTAATCAGCTGGGCCATGCAGGCAGCAGCTCAGCTCAGAGCCAGCTCAGCCCTCTCACTCAGAGTGACCTCACAGCCTCCTGCTGCCCAGACACTCCTCCAGTGCTGCTGTCACACAGTCCCAGTGCCCAAATCCCCTCAGACATGAGGGGGTCTCTGCCTTCCACCCAACACTGCATTCACCCCAGCAGCTCCCAGGGCTGTTTGTGCACCAAGGGCTGCTGCACAAACTTTTCCTTTGTGCCATGGGTGCTCCACTGACAGTCACAAGCTGCTGAGAGCAATGTCATGCTCTGAGGCTCCTGCCCCTATGTCCAAGCACAGGGCTCGACCTTGTCTGGTTTGTTGGATGCTGAACAGCTCTCGTGCTCTGCTCTGGGCAGCCTGGTTTGACTCCTGCCTCCCTGGAACATGTGGATGCTCTCCAGCCGGTGGGCTGAGCAGCTCCACTTGTGCTGGCCACTGGCCAGGGATGTTCCCCTCTGTCTGTTGATGACTTGCAGAGACACAGGAAAATAATTTGCCACTTCCTGGCTTGGTTTTCCCCTTTCCTTTTCACTGTGCAGTTCTGAGATTTACTTGCCTCGCAGAGCTGAGCATTTTCTTTGCTGAGCAAGACAAATATTCCCTCTCCAGTGGGAGAAAGGAAGGAGTAAGTGAAACCCATCCCATCAGCAGTGCAGTGAGGGGCACTGTGATCAGCAGGGATAGTTTATCCCAGTGAGGATGATGCAAAGTACAGGTATTTTACACTTTTGACCTTGGGCTCTGAGTGATTCAAGTTCTACATCTCCACCAGAAGTGGTCCAGAAGGTCACTGGTGTCCCCAGGCAGTAGCAGGTCACCAGACCAGGCAGTGTGAGATGATGGTAGTGGGTAAGGCACAGCCCACTGCCTCTCCTTGTCAAACCAGAGGACTTCGTGAGCCCCACCCAGCTGGGAATGATCCAGGATCACTTGGTGCTGTGTGCTGTGCTGTGGCCTGAGGAGCTTGTCCTTGTCTCCATCCCCTGAAGTGGGGATCACTGGATGCCAGCCAGCATCTCTGGGCCTCTCAGGTGTCAGTGCTGCCAGTTTTGTTCTCCTCCATCAAAGGAGATGCAAACTGTTTTGTTTTCACCTGCTGTTATTACCCTCTGATTAAAAACATGTGGTTTATTAGTTTCATTTTTACACAGAATGCAGTGCTCAGATGTCTCTGCAGTTTCATACCCCCTGCAGACAGAATTAACTGAAAAATACTGGAACCAGGAGGTGCACAGGAACAAACTCCTGTGGGCTCTGCACATCTTAGAATCATAGAACACAGAACCACTTTAGGATCACTGAATCCAGCCATTAACCAAAATTCATTGCTCTCAGCCACTATCCCAGCTATGATCTGGCTTTTTTACCTGGAGGTGCTCTCAGGTGCCTTTTAAACTCTTGCTGTGGTTCATTTTACTTGGAAGGAGAGGATTTGAAGGATCAGGATCTCAATGTCTGATCTGTGACTGCTCAGCATCATGGCACAGAACTTGTGTGTCCATCTCCAGCTGAGCAACACCTGGGACTGTTTAAAATCTCCCTGTGGAACTCCAGGGCGGAGGTGGGGAATGAAACCTCTGTGTGGGAGCTGGCAGGCTGTAGCTGAAGACCTGCCACCCGCTGCAGCCCCCTCTCTGCTCTGTTTTGAATGAAGTCAGACAAGGGCACCTAGTGCAGGGCTGCCCTGCCTGGCACAGACTCTGCTCCCGGGGACAGCTCTCCTGCTGGAATATCTGGGTTGCAAAACAGTCAGCACAGAGCTGAGGGGGTGCCAGCAGTCAGGAGGGAGAGTTACCCTGCAAGGGATATCAAATCCAAGGCAACAGCCACGGTGTCCTTGCCAGGGGGGTTTCTGAAGCACCTCTGCAGTGGGTACAGGAAGTTAATTGGGTTTCTGGGATCTCTTGGCCTGGTTTTCCTTAGAAGAAATTCACCCCCGAGCTGTGAAGTGAATGCAGAAATCATTGTAGGCTGCAAATGGAAAGTGCAACAGGAGGGGTCACCAAGGGGAACCCAAGGAGAATGAAGGGCCAGCAGGAAGAGCAGGAAATGGGGGCAGTGGGGCATGCCACCTCCCTCTGCCCCACCAGCACCGTGCACTGCCCAGCGAGTGTCAGGAAAATTAACCCACAAACACCAGGGGTTTCTATCCAGAAAGGAGACAGGGCAGCCCTGGAACTTTATCTGAATAAAAGGACAGGCCATGGAGCATTTCCCATGGGGTCTCCCAGATTGTTAGAGGACATAGTCTCCTTTTTATCCCAATTTCCTGGCCACATTTCTCTCTCTCCCCACTAACTGAGGTACTTGAGAGGTACAAACTTCCCAAATCACCTAATACAAACCCCTTTTTCTTTTCCTTGTGCCAATCAGTGGAATTCCTATGGAATTTTTGATTCTTCCCATTGCTTCTTTCATCTCTCAGTATCCAATTTTATTTATCAGCAGACCTACAGTTGTGTAAAGACAAATCCTTCATTCCTTTCATGAGACACGGGAGGAAAACAGCAGCAGGAATGTTCCCTGCCCCCACTGCTTCCCCTTTGTGCCTCAGCTTTTTAAACTTTGCTTGTCCCCACTGCAGGCACCTCAGCTCTGAGCTGCTCTGGGCTGCATCCAGCTCTGAGAGCAGGAGCAGGAACTGGCCCCGCTGTTTGCAGAGCCAGGACTTCCAGAGAACAAACCCTGCGCAGGGGAAAGACCACAAACTGTATTGGCATGAGGCAAAAAGAGGAGCCAAGGAAATCCTGTGAGTCACCCAAGCCTCTGCAGGCCAGAATCCATCAGAGTGCCTTTTGAATGCAGTGCTGTGCCTTACCTTGCCCATCTTCATTCCTTTTGCTGACTTGTTTCTTCACAAGGCCTTGCCAAGTGATTTAGACGAGCAATTATCAGTTGGTTTTCACTAGCTCTCACTTCCCATCCCATAGTTGATGAGTATCTGAAACCATTTTCTACTTGAATTAAGGCAAATTGTTGGAAACTTCGTTGAAAAGGCCATTTAAAGAAAGATTTGCTTTGCTTTGAATTAACATCTACATTTCATTTGAATAACTGATAAATATTTTATCTATATATTTATATATAAATAATATCTATTATATAATATATTTATATAAAAATAAATACATATAATATAATAGATACACAATATAATTGTATATAATATATATATAAAAATATAGTAATGCATTTATATATTTATAAATATTCCAGCCTTTTAAAGAAACCTTTTAAAGCATAAATTGCCAGAAAGGTCTAAATGAAAAGTGATTTTTTTGACTATTAAATGCTTTAGTTTTTTAGGACAATGGGTCATTAAAAAAAAAAAAAATGAATGAAGCTTGGGTTGTTGCCCTCCAGCAATTGCAACTTCTGTTCATGCCCGTTTAAAACAACACATGTCAGGTGGCCAGGTTCAGTGCAGACTCTTGGGGTGTCTTGGGATGATCCTCAGGTTGCTGCTGTTTGTGATGAGATTGTTAAAGCACAGAGTGTTGCTGCTGGTTTGGAGGAGAGGGAAACTTTGCTGTGAGAGCCTGTGCAAACAGAGGATGCTCCCTGTGTGTAAATATTCCTGCTTGCCTGGGTACCCAGTGACACAGGGGGACAGCTCTGGGTGATGGCAGCAGCCACCTCCAGCCAGTGGGGACACAGGGAAGGACACTCCTGTGGCCGCTTTCCCTTGTTAAAAATAGGTTAGAAACTGTTGTAAAATAGTTGATAATTGTTAAGCACGTACTGTTAGTTTGGTTGTTATATTGTAAAAGGGGTTAAAAGGGTAGTTATAAGAAATTACACCTAAGTGCACCGAGCCAGCCTGGACAGAACCGCAGTGGGCCAATCCAGCGCCTTAAACCTTCATGCAAATGAAGGATCCAAACAGAAACCAATCCAAAGGGACAAAAAACAGGATAAAAAGGGGCATGTGACCCAGGGAAGGTGTGCTGCTCCACCTGGAACATCGGGGACATCGCTGCTGAAGCTGTCCCAGCGCCGGCGCTGCAGCATCCTCGACAGGAGCGCTCCTGCTCACCCCTTGCTTTAGGCCTTTCTTTTATTATAATAAATGCTGAAATCACTTTAGTACCAGGAGTCTGGTCCCGTTTTTAACACCCTGAGCCGAGCTCTCAGCCTGCCCAGCTCCCTGGCAGACTGGGAATGCCCCAAGCTCTCTTCTGCATGGCACAGGACCTCAGCAGCTCTGGTTTTGTCAAAGGGAATAAATGGGAAAGGAAGAGTGAGGGCAGATGGGCACACTGGGAGCTGCTCTTGTTGAGAGGGAGAGTTTAACTCTACTCTTGGCAGCGTGGCAGGAGGGAGGATGCTGCTGGGCTTCTGCAGGCAGCTCTCAGTGTCTCCCAGTGTCTCCCAGTGTCCCCCAATGTCTCCTGTCTTGGCCTCCAGGCTTGGCTTGGCTTATGTGGCCCTGGTTCCAAATGGAAGAGATTCAGTTTTCCCTGTGGGTCTGAGAACAGGCCTTGGTGCTGGCTTCTGGATATCAGAGCACCATACCTCCTGCCTTATCCTTTATTGCATCTTTTCCTTCTCTTTGGCCATTTGTTGGTTCTAGCTGACCATCCCTGTTTCTGCGGGGATGCAAACCCTTCCTGTGTGACAGGCAGTGCCTGTGCTGCTCCTGTTGCAGCTCTCTGTTCCCCTGGGGCTAAGCTCACAATGGTGAGGCAGTTTTCCCACTGCTTGTCTACCTCAACAGCCTCTCCAGCTGCAGGAATCCTGCATTTGGTCCTCACAACAAATAAATCCCAACAGGAGAAAATGAGAAAATGAGACCATCAGCCGTAGGAGTCAGAGGGCAGAGGAAAGCTGGCAAAGGCAGAGTGCAGCCACGCTGTGTCCTGGCAGTGAAAGCTGACTGCACATCACACAGGCCTTGAGATTCATTTGGCCAAGTGGGGCTCCTTGAGTTTCTGGGAGCCTCCCCACACAGACAGTGTAGGACACAGTCCATCTCTCCCTCGCTGGGCACCTCTTTCTGGTTTGGTCAACTGTGCCCCACACTCTCTGTGAGCACAGGAGTTGAAGTAACTCTGAGATAGAGGCACCAGCCCTGGAGACTCCTGCTCTTATTCCATGACCTCTGTGCCCATCTTGTTTTGTGGTTCAGGGGTGACTCAGGCAGTCCCTCTGGGCTTTTTTTCCTCTGGGATGGGACTGCCACAACTTTAATTAGCACAAAGCATCTTGAAACATTGGAGGCTTTGAAAAGGAGCATGGCCAAAAGGGGAGACAATGTGGGCAGTTAGCCAGGACACCCAGCTCTGCACCCCACTACCATGTTGATTGGAAGCTGGATCCTCACCATGGGGAGCCATTAAAGACATCTGGCTCCTTTGAACACAGAGGTATTTTTTTTAAACTGGGTCCAGTCCCAGACACTCTGCCTTTTGGGTTTGGATGAGGCTAGGACCAGGAGGTTGTGATTAATGCTCAGTTCCCCACCACAGCTGCCCACAGCCAAACACAGGTTCATGGCTCTTTCCCCAGGCTCTGCTCTCCTCTGGATGAACTTAGACCTACACACAACTAATGCCACAGAGTATTCAATTCTCTTATCAGCCAAACTGAGATGTAGTTTACAGGAGTATAATGACCTCAGAGAGATCTGCTGAGGAAAAATAAATGGGCTGTGCCCATTTTCTACTTCCTTAAAAAGCCTGCCTAGGATGGCTTCCTTGTTTTTCACATTTGATTTGCCAGGAAGGTCACATCTGACATTTCTTGGGTTTGCTGTAGGACTTGTTAGAGGCCTCACATGCAGAAAATGAGCTTCATCTGACCCTCACTGACGAGCACTGAAAGTTAAGAGGACTAACCTTTTCTCCCAGCTGTTTGTTTAGTTATTGAGTGAAGCAAACAACATAGGCTGACATGTTTAACCATTTTGTCACAACTCAAGCAATAGGACTGTGTTTTCTTGGTGCATCTGGTGCTACAAAACCACCTGCTCTTTTTCATCCAATAATTCAGAAAGTTAGACATACAAGATTTGACTTTCTGATGTGGAAGGAAAACAAACAAGCCTCTAGTTTCCCCTCTCAGGAAAACAAATGGGTTTTTATTATTTCAGTATGGCCCCCTGCCCAGGTCAAGATTGGATATCCAGAATTAGCATTTAAAAAAAATCCCAAGCATAGATTTTGCAATCTTGTAATTGCACTACAATCCCTTCTAAGAAGGAAAAGCAACAAGTGGAAAGTCTTTTACCATCACTTATGCCAACTCCTTCCTTTCTAGTCTTCTTCCTGTCTGGTCTTTGCTTGGCACTGCCCCAGGAAGAGATTTTGGGGAAGATAGAGAGCTCTCTGCACCCACAGCAGAGAGGCAGCTCTGTTGCTTCCTTCCTCCATCTGTGCATGCTCCTGCAGCTGAAGAGGGCAGAACTTCTCTTCAGGAGCAGGCTGTGCCCATGGCAGGTGGATCAGGCTGAGGGGGGGAACAGGGCAAGGAGAAGAGGTGCTTCATGTTTAGGATAGGGAAGGAAGGGCAGGAGCAGTGGTTTTACAGGCAGGGAGCACAGCATGGAAAACCCTTCCCCTGGGCCAGGTGTCCCTGCCCTCCCCTGGCACTGGTGTCAGTGTGTGGGGTGACTCAGGGACCATGGCCCTGCTGGCCCTGCTGGCCCTGCTCCCTGTGCTGCCACTCCTGACCCTGGGATCCTGAGTGTGCTGCCTGTGTTCCCTGCAAGTCCCACTCTGTGGCCATGAGCACTCCAGGGAGAATTTCTGAATGGACTTTGACAAAGGGCTGTGGCCTGAGAACGAGTCAAGGAAACCCCTGAGAGAGAGGAGAATTCCACTGCTAAAACAGCATGAGCTGAGCAGAGGATTTGGGGCACAGCAGGGTCTGGGACCTTTCCCATGGTGTGAGTGGGCTGGGGCTTGTGGTCTTTGGATAACCACAGGCACAGGGAATCTGTCTTAAAAGGATGGGAGGAGCAATGTGGTCCCTCCTGGGATCCTGCAGCAATTTAGAAATGCTGCAGATCCCTGAAGAAGATCATCTGCACTCAAGAACAAAGCACCCCAGGCTCTGAACAGGGAAATGGGGAAGATTTTCTCTTGGCAGGTGAAAATCCATTTGGTGTGACCTGAAACCAGGCTGGGGTCCTTGGGTCAGAAAGTTTGCACACACAGGTCTGTCTGCTCCTCAGCCTGTGAGCTCAGGCTCATGCAGGATGTGTGGGGCATGGGCAGTTATCAGCAGGGTCCTGAACTCCTGCTCTGAGCTCCCAGTCCCTCCCAGTGTGAGGTGTGCAGAAAGCTCCTGGAGGGAAGGCTGGCATTGGCATTTGGCACATTGTCCCTTGCTTGTTGCCTGGCTGTAGGACTGTGCCAGTGCCCAGATAAGAGCACTGATTGCTCAGTTCTGTGCCTCTGTGCTCAGGGCACATCCCTGGAGCCTGCTGGCTGCATCCTCCCTGCACCCACAGTCCAAAGATAAGGGCAAGGTGATGCCATTCATTAGCTGGGTAGATGCTACCTGCCCTCCCCTCGGGCTGCCTGGTAAATCCCAGAGAGGGGAGGTGCTGAAGCAAAACAGATCCCAGCAGGCTCTGGACCATGGCTGTACTCACTCAATGCACTCATCAGTGCTTCCCTGGCACCTGAGTCCTGGCATTATTCAACTCCTCCATCCTGCACCCTTTTGGGCCAAGTGAATAGATTGTGAATATGCCCAAGTCGTGTGTATTTGTGTGTTTGTGTAAAGGTTATTTCATCTTTGGCAGGACACCTTTCTTCTTCCATGGTGGTTTTGCACTACCAGTGTCTTTCCACAAAAAGCTTCCCAAGAGGTGTCACGGTGTCATTTCCAAAATGCTTTTGCAAAGCACAAAGTACAGGTGCCAGCAAGGTGTCCCTGTCCCTTTAATGCTCCCAGTGTCACAATGCTACAGCTGAGTCACAGCCACCTCCCAAGGAATCGATGACCTGAAAGGTGTCCTCAATCCATCAGATCCCCTGAATTAAGCCCTGCAAAACGAGACCAGTAACAAGGCCAAGGAAGGGACATGATGTTGTGCAAATATTACTGACTTATCTGCTTATCTGGATTATGCAACAGGCCTAGAAGTGCTTCCATCCTGTGAACTCCTTTAATGTGTCTCCTGAGCTTGCAGGAGGTGTTACAACACTTTGGCTCAGCTCTGCTCCAAGGTTGAGGCATGTACTGGGGAAATTCTTGACTTACCTGCTGGCTCCTGGACAGATGCCATCAGCACCTCTTGCTTAACCCTCTCACAGCACTCCTCGTGGGTCAGCCTGACTTTCCTGCTTCCTGAGCACCAAGGCAGGGAGCAGAACCTGTGCTTTCACAGAGGGCTGGGGCACACGCTCACCTGAGCTCCTCTGGTCGTGGCAGGAGGACAGGACCACAAAGTCATTTCTGTGTCAGCCCCCAAGGTGCCTGTCTAACAGTGTTGCCCTCAGGGAGCTGAGCTGGGACTCTGTGAATCAGGCTGTCCTGGGACTCTGTGGATCAGGAGCTGTAAGCTCTGAAGCATTAAGGTCAGCAAAGCCATTTATGTCACACAGCATAAATGGCAGAGACCCACAGCCAGCTCTGCCTGGTTGCATCTGTGGAGGCAGTTAATTGTGTGAAGTTAATTTTCTTGCCTTGAAAGGCAAGAAAAATGACTGGGCTATCAGAAATAACCAACCTTCCCCTTTCCCAGAATGTCCTGAAGAGGGGAGGGTAGGATGATGTGATGCCACAGGGACGTGGCCTGATGCAGCAGGTGGGGGGTGGGAGGCCAGACTGATGCAGTTCATTGGAGCTGTCCTGTCCCTTTTCCTGGTGGGACAGAGCAACTTTTAGAGCACTAATATGAAATAATTTACCTCCCTCTGTCTGCACAGCACGGTGCATTCACAGCGATGCTGACCATGGCTGTGGTTTGTCCTGGTGTTGTTTTTCCTGCTGTGGTTTGTCCAGGTGTGGTTTGTCCTGGTTTGATTTGTCTCAGTGTGCTTTGTCCAGGTGTGGTTTGTCCTGCTGTGGTTTGTACTGGTGTGCATTGTCCAGGTGTGCTTTGTCCAGGTGTGCTTTGTCCTCTCTGGCTGCACAGGCACCAGACAGTCTTGGGATGTCCCCCTGGGATGTGGCTGTGATAAAAACCCTGCTGTCCATCCCCCATGATCCTGTAACCCCTGCTCCACCCTGCACCCCTCTGTGCAGTGCCTCTCTCCCTGGGTGATGCTGGACCATCTCACCTGCCAAGGGAATGCTGTGCACAGAAACTCTGCTTCCCACAGAAGCAGACCTGGCCCAGCCAGAGCCAGTGTGTGTTCTGAGCCAAGGGATGCACTTTATCCTCCATGTCCAGAGCAGCTCAGCAGCTCAGCTGGCTCAGCTCCTGGCACAGGGATCTCTTGTAGCTCCAGCCTGGGGAGCACAGTGCTCGTTGCTGCAGAGCAGGCCCCCAGTTTAGCTGAACTGCAGAGCTTGGCTTCCTCACTTGCCCTAAGTTTTCTGTGAGGTATCTGAGCTGTGGTGAACCACCACTGACCCACATTCATCTCCACTCCATCATACTGGTGATTAGAGGTGTCTCTCTGCCAGATCATCACTAGTTCATCAAAAATCTACAGCCATAACCAGCAATTACCAGATCAAACATTCCCCCTTGGGATGGGATGGCCAGGACAGGTCTTCCTCTTCTGGACTAGGTGATGGTCCAGTCCTCTTTGACCAGGCTGTGGCACTGGGCGGGAGCATTTGGAGATGCCCAGCAGCTGCCAAGCTGGCTTGGGAGCCCTCAGACTTGGGGCAGAATCTGTACCCAGGCTTTGCTCCCTGTGTGCTTTCCTGAGCAAAGGAACAGCCAGCACTGCTGGGGCAGCACTGCCACCGCTTTCCTTGTTCCTCCCAGTGCTCCTGGGCTCAGTGCTGGCTGTGCAAGGCTCAGCTGCTGCTGCAGAAGCCATGGATATTCATGTCCTCCTGCTTTTCCCATCCCCTTCACGGGTTTCTCTGTGAGGTACACTCAGCTGTCCTCACCCCTTCCACCAGAGCTCTTTTCCAGACTCCTTCTCCCAGAGAAGGGAGCCTGGGATGTGTGAGCCCCCTCAGGGGCAGGGTCTGTGTCCTAGAGTGACGTTATGATGCTTGCATCCCCAGTCATCTCTTCTGTTTATGCTGGATATTATGTTCTGTACCTTCAAGACTGGCTCTGAAGAGCGAAGCTTTGTTTTGTTTTGTTATCAGTTATCAGTCTGCTTGCTCCCCCAGTGGTCGGCGGGACACGGAGACAGGACAGTACTTAGTGCAGCTTTGGCTTTTTGCTCTTGCTTTCGCTTTGCTATTGCTCCTGCTTTGCTCTTGCTTCTTGCTTTTGCTTATTAGTTAGTTTAGCTAGGCAGTCCGAATTTTCCCTGGACTGCTTTTCTTTCCTTAAAACCATTCAAACCTGCTCTGGACTGGGACCCGGGGAGCACCGAGGGCTTGCACTTTGTGGCCTACTGGGGCCTCCTCTGGGCAGCAGCCTTTCCCAGTGCCCGAGGGACTGATATCAGAGCCACCACCCACTGCAGAGACTTTCTGAACTTGTCATCTCTTCAGAGCAGTGAAAGAGTGTTGTCATCCAGTATTGTTCATTTTGTGTGCTGGGGGTGCTTTGCCTGTTAAATAAACAGGTTCTTTCCCCTTCTCTCTGAGGAATCCTTCTCGAACTGGTTGCGGGGAGGGGCCGTGTGGGATTGCTTTCTGGAAGGGCCCCCTTTGGAGGTTTTCTCCCAAATTTGCCCTAAACCAGGACAGTCTGTGTGTCCTGTGCACTCTCTGGTTCATCCCCCAGCAGAGGCACAAGGGCAGGAATCAGGACATCCGTCTTGCTTGCCTGCCCCTCCAGCTGAACTCCTATCTGTGTCAAACTCCACAAATCCCCCTGGAATAAGCCCTTGCCACCAGAAGCTCTGAGTGTCCCTGAGCATAAGCTAAATAGGATTTTGTTCCAGTTTACCTTAATACAAAGAGCAACTGCATCCCATCAGGCTGGAGGGTCTTGGCTTTGCAGGACTGAGGAAGGGCAAATGTAAATTTTACATAAGGGTGGAGAGGATGTCAAATGCCTCATGTGAAATGGCTTTAAAATAAATCACTGCAACAAGCACAATATTCACTGACCGCTTGTAAACCTGTGTTGTTTCCACTTGTCAAATATTTGATTTAAGCGAAGACAAAAATGTAGATTTGAGTGGACAGGACTTTTTTTGCAAATCTTACAATTCTGTAGCTAGCAGAGTAAGCAATGAATGATGAAAAAGTTTTGGAGATGCAGCAAGGTGCTTGGTTTTAGAGTTTCAATTTATTTAGCTTAGTTTAATGGGCTATTTTGCTTTGAATATAATACCCATGAATTTATTGTTGTATGAGGGGAGAGGCCTGCTTGCACCAGAAGGGTAATCCAGGAAGTGATTCTTATAGAGAAAGTTTCAACTTTTTGATTTCCAAAGACTCTGAATGCATTTTTTTTGTTTGGGCTTTTTGTTTTGTTTTGTTTGTTTGTTTGTTTGGTTGGTTGGTTTTGGGTTTTTTTTGTGTTGGTTTTTTGTTTGGGTTTTTTTTGTTGTTGTTTCTTTTTTTTTAGTTTTGGTGGGTTTTCTGTCTTATGAGCAATTACTATGTTGTGAGGGAGTTTGTAGTTTAGACCTTCTTTACTTTAAATAGTGCTGTCAGAATGGGGACACCCAGCCCCCCTGGTGCTACCTGGACTTTAGAAATTCATTTAAACCAGCAGCACAAGCCCTGCAGGAATCCTGGTGCAAGAAAAGAGGATTTGGTGGGGCTTGCCCTGCTGCCACCATGGTCTGCAGCAAGGCTGTGCCCAGAGCTCTCAGACACCACTGGGTGCCTTTCCCCTGGGGCTGCAGCATGGGGTGAAGCTGCCTCACCTTCCCTTCCCTTGACAGACCCAGGGGAAGGAACCCCATGGTTTTGGGGTTTTTTAAGCATATTAAGAGATGAGCCTAGAGCATTTTGTTTCAACTCTATCAGAGGAACAGGCTGAGTACAGAGCACATCCAAAGTAGGAGGATCAATATTTAAATAGAAAACGTTTGTGAGGATTAAAGGGAATTTCCTAAAATTCCATCTTGAATTTGGAGAACTGGCATTTCTCTTCTTTTTCCTCCAACAGGAAGCACCCTGTGAGCAGAGGCTTTCTTCCAGCTGTTTCTCAGCACCCCACACCACCAGGCCACAGAGGCAGTGTGTGCCATGAACCCCTGGTGGGGACTGGAGGTGGGAGGTGGGCAGGTGAGAAGGATCCAAACTGGTCTGCACTGGATGCTGTGCCTGCAGAGGTGAGGAAGGCTCACATCCTGCTGTGGGACCCCAAATCCTCCTCTGTACCAGTCTGGAGACCCATCCCTGCCTGTGCCTGTCCCATCTCACCTCAGCCCTGCACTCTGCCCAGCCTGGCCCCTGTGTCCCTCTGTCCTGCCCAGCAGTACCATCATGGGACAGATTCCATCCATTTTCCCTGCCACGTCTTCACAACCTCTATTTCTACCCAAACTGCCACTCCCAGCTTTTCTGTAGGAAGACAAATCTCCTGTTTGCATGGATTTGTTACCCCTACAAGTATCCCCACTCCCCTGTGCCTGCATCTCTTGTTCCACCTCCACCCTGCTGACACTGTCCCAAATGCCAAATCCACCTTGTCCATGGTGGCATCCCAGACTGAGCAATGCCACCCAAACCAGCCTGGGGAGGAGAGGACACCACGGTCCCCTCTGTGTGACCAGGTGGGACCTGTGTGATCTGTGTGACCAGGTGGGACCAGGTGGGACCAGATGTGACCTGTGGGACCAGGTGTGACCAGGTGTGACCAGATGTGACCAGATGTGACCAGGTGTGACAGGTGTGACCAGGCATGTGGGACTGCTCACACCTCCTCACCTCCCAGCAGTGCCCAGCCTGGGCCAGCAGCTGAACTGCCACTGAGGTGCCCCCTGCACGTCCCCCTGCCCTCCCAGAGCCCTGGCATGTGCTGCCCCCAGCCGAGGCTGCAGGTGGCTGGCAGGGAGGTTCAATAAAGGCAGACAGGATAAAGGAACTGAGCACAGATTAACCGGGCAGGCTGCAGCCAGTTTATCTGCCCTGCTCTGCAAGGCTCTGCTCAGGGGAGGATAATGCCCCAGTCCTTGTTAAAGCCAGGACCTGGAGATGCCTCAGCCACTCAGGATGTCCCCAGGGTGGGTCTGGGTTCTCCTTTTGTCTTCAGGTGCCACCTGGTCCCTGTGAGCAGCCAGTGCTGTGTGAGCCTTGAGGACAAGGTTCTTCTGGCAGAGGGGGTGATGGGGGTGCCCTGATGCACCCAGGGAGTCTGTGGGGCTCTAGCTGAGCATCCCTGCTCCTGTCTGCAGAGGCTGGCCAAAGGAAGGGTGGCAAGCAGCCAGAGAAGGCAGCAGTCAGCCTGCACCTCTGCCCTGAGCTTGTGCCTGCTGTGAGAACAGGAGCTTTGCTGACAACACATCTTAGGGTCTGGGAAAGTCAAAAGGGCAGGAGAAACACAGGCTGGGAAGGTGCTTTCCTCTCCCAAAACATCTGGGATCAGACTCAAGATGTGATCACACCTACATCTAGGGGTCAGGGTGAGTGTCTCCATCAGCCAGGAGGTTCTGGGAGAGCTGATTCATTCAGAGCCAGCAGATATAACAGAAGGTCAGTTCACCCTGAAGCTGGCACCTCCAGCTTGCCCTAAACTCCACTGATGATGGAGGCACATCTGTGTCTAAATATCAGATTGAACCCTGCTCTAAACAGGCTCAAGGGGTGAGTTGATGCCACCATGGTTTGCAAGGGGACCCTTGGGTGGTGTGGTTCTCCCTTTGTAAATCTCAAACCAGTGCTCTCCAGGGGATGTCTGGATCACATCAGGTGCTGGATCAGTTCAACCCTTCGTGCAGCAGAGCTGGCAGCCAGGTGTGGTGTGACATGCCCCTTTTCTTCCTCACAGCATCTTCCCTAATATTTTGCCAGGGCCTTTACCAGGCCTGTCTGGAGGATTAATAATCCCTTTCTCTGTAATCAGCAGATTGCACAACTACTCCATTTCTTAATCAATTACAATCATTTGCAAATTCTTTCAACAAACGACTCCACCAGTGCCTGTGACACCCACAGACAACACCTCCCCAACCCCTGTCCACCCCCAGCTCCTTCCCCAACTCTTCTCAGCCTGAGCTGCTGGACTGCCTGGGGGGAGCTTGGGAAGCCTTGCTGGCCTCTCTGTGCTGTTATTGCTGGGCTGCTTGAGCCCAGGAGTCCTGCAAAGCCAGTGCATGGATTAGTTGCTCAAAACACATGGGAATAAACCCATCTCCTCCATCCTGAACCTGCTGGGGAGTGCATGTGTGAGCAGGGTGAGAGTGCAGCCCCCAAAGTGGCAGGAGGGGAGAGCTGTTTGACAAAAGGCTCTTGGCTGGTGTAGCTGCCCTTGATGCAGCTGTGTGGGCACAGATAAGAACTCTGGAGGAAACTGGAGTGATGTTGAGAGTGCTGCAGGCTCCTTGAGAGTTACTAAATGGTGTGACCATTCTGCAGGCAACAGGAAGGTGTTTTCAGCCTGGAGGAGTGAACTCAGCAGAGAAATCAGGAGGTCTGCAAGGGCAGGGAGACTTGAGTGGAGAAGAAGACCCTTGTGCACTTGCATCAAATGACAACGTGAGCCAAACAGAAAGGAAATGAATAAAAGAGATGTGATAGGAAAAGCAGGGTGATGTTGTAGGGTCCTGCTCTTGCAGACAGTCTTCATGTGCATGGCAGCTGGAGTTACTGCCTGGGATACCTCCAGAAAGCACTCTGGGCAGGAACCAGCAATGATCTTGGCCCTACCCTTGCCTTGTGTCCTTGTATTTATATTTTCCCATGTTTTTAACTTTATTTTCAACTCTGTAATCAAAGGCTTATCTTGTACAGCAGTGTGGTCAGCTTGCATGCTCTCAGGTCCAGAGTGTGCCAGAAGGCAGAGCAGAAGGAGCTGAAAACACAAGGTCTCACATTCCATAAGGAGAGGATCACTGCCAAGGGAAATGTGCAGGCAGCACTCAGGGCCTGTAGTTTGGGGTGGATCTGGGAATCTGAGACTGGACATTGTGCATCTCTGAGCTGCTGGGGCCAGACCTGAGTGCTGGGATGTGGGGAAATTTGCTCCTGGCTGGCCTGGGAAGGGCAGGCAGTGCTCATCTTGTCTCAGGGAGGGGCAGCAGGGCCCCTCTGTGTGCAAAGAGCTCAGGATCCTTCCTGCTGCCACTGTGGAAGAGGTTTTACAGCAACTCTGTGAGCCAGAGAGAAGTTTGATAAGAGGATCCATGTTTGATAAGAGGATCCATGTTTACCCCTGAAAGAATTTCCTACCAAGGTCGTTGACATAGAAACCAAGAAAGAAAGAAGGANTGAGAATGGATAAAAAACATGCATACTATAATAAAAACAGCTTTGAAGCCTTCTGAAAATGGAGTGTGTTGCTTTGTATTGTGACCATCTCAGCTGCAACATGCCATCACCCCTGACTTGTACCAGGCTTGCTTAGGAGTGCCAGACATCATGTTTGCTGCCAGCTGAAGCTGCAGGGAAGGCACAAGCCCTGCTCCAGGTCTCGTGTTGGAGAAACATCCTTGACTTCTCACACTGGTAGTTTCTGTTATGATCAGTGCTTACCTGACATTTTGCTATCAGATGCTAAAATCAAAAAGTGTATTCAAACCTGAAGAACTCTGGGATGCCCCAAACTGGGAACTTTTGACCTGAGGTTTAAAACACTTTGCAACAATCAAACTGCAACTTTCTTCTGAGAAATCCAGGGATGTGACTTTGCAGGTTTGCTCTGCTGTGACAGATAGTCAGAAACAGTTGCTAAATCCAGGAACAAAAATAAGATTTTAGCTATATTTGACTCTTGTTTGCCTTGCTGACTCAACACAGCTACTGCTGTGGGTGCCAGAAGATATTCCTGGACATGCAATAGCAATGCAGTTATGACCTAAATGCTGATTGCAGAGCTGCTGTCATGGACTGAGGGTGACTCAGAACCTACTGCTTGAGATTTGTTATTTGTAATTTGCCTTTTATTCCTTAGTTTAAACAGGGCATTCACCTAGTTTGGGCTTGGAAGGTGCACTTTGACAAAGAGTTTTAGAAAGGAGAGTGAAACAGGGTCACTTTCTCTTTTAGGTGCCCAGCTGGGTATTTTTAAGGTGGGGGTGAAAGTCAAGGCACTAAGATACCCACTCACTTTTAAAGTTCCTGGAGTACATGAGTAATTTCATCTCTGCTAAAAAGAAGGCAGGATAGGTAAATCCATCTGCAGCTAAGTCATAAACAACCCTTGCCAAGAGATTGCTTGTCCAGACTCTGTGTGGAAAAACCTATTGAGTCATCAGCCTTCCTAGACATTGGGGATAGCTTAGTGAGGCTTTAAAAAAACAGGAGAAAGGCTAAATTGATCATATTTTGGAGATGGGATGTGAAGCATCCAGGACAACTCCCTTCATGTAAATGTCTGGGGGTGTTGTGTGTCTGGAGGATTGTGAGGAGCTGAGCAGGGAGCAGTTGGGTGTTATCAGACATGCAGGTCCTGCAGGCAGTGGAGAAGGAATCACTTGCAGGAGATCTCTGAAAATATTTTGCAAATTGTTTCTTGGCTCTCTTCTGGGAGTGGAGAAGCTACAGTGGCTGCAGGCACAGGCTGGGATGAGAGGCTGAGAGGGCAGGGGATGTCTCCAAGTACCTACAGCTCCTGGAAGGTGTCCTGGCTGAGCTCTGGGTGACACCACAGCACGTGGCCCTGGGGCACAGCCAGCCTCTGTGGAAGGGCAAACACAGCCCCTGGCAGAGCTGGGCAGGGGTCCCCCATCACCCCTCACCCAGCAGCAGTCCTGTCTGACTCTCAAAGTGAGTCCTGTCTGCCCTTTTGCTCAGCAGCTGCCCTGGCAAGACACGAAGCACAGAGATGACAGAGCTGAGTCCAGCTTAGACACAGCCACCACCCACAGGGTGCCCTGGACCTCGAGTCACCAGAAATTTGTGAAGATCTTGGGTGCCACATTTGTGCCCAGGGTTGTCCAGGTGGGACAGAGGAAAAGCTTGTCTGTAGCTGTGAGTGCTTGGGTGGCAGAGCAAGCAGCCAGCACACCACAGCTCCTGGATATGTCTCTGCTCCTGGATTTAGGTACAGATGGTGTTGGGTGACCCTGGGAGGAGGCTGGGCAGGGGATCCCAGTGCTTTACTGCACTGTTGTGGCAATAGCAAGGCCAGTGGGCCAGAGGAGGGGTGAAAGTGGCTCCAAGGACACGCTGTCTGAGTGTGCTGCTGTTGGGAGATGGAGGCGTCTTGTTCTGCTTTTTTTTCCATTGTGCATGGGCTCTTAACCCAGCTCAGCCTCCTCTGACAATAACACTTTGTTTCCCTTAACCAACATCACTTTTTAAATGATGCAAATAATTTTAGTGCATCCAAACAGGAAGTGGCTGAGTGTCTGGGTGTCTGAATCAACATCCTGGAGGCTGGGCCTTTGCCACCAACAGAATTACTAAATATAGGAGCTGCCTATGGATGGAAGTGAAGGTCTTGGAAATGGCAGAGCCAATGAGACTCTGTGCCAGACTGTGACCATTGGATGTGGCAAATGCCACTGTTACTAGCCCTGCTCAGCCAGGCTGCTGTGGCCACAAGCTGCATCATCTCAGCTCCTCTGGGCTGGTGCAGCCCCATTTCCTCTCGGGTTGTGGCACTGAGATGGAAGGAGCAGAGCAGAGGGACCAGCACGACTGCTTGGTGCTGGATGAGCAGCACCCAGGAGCTTCCCAGGGAATCCTTTTCCAGCTCAGTGGGCTCAGCAGGGCAGCCAGGCACAGAAGGGAATTCAGGGCTGGTTGTCCTTTCTGCATGTGTGGGACAACTGAGTCACCAGCAGATCTGGGGAAAAGCCACAAGAAGAAGTCAGGTCATTTACCACTCAGCAGGCGTCAGAGTGCCACCTCAAGTTATTTTTTCTTCTGGATAAAGAATGCAGGATTTTTAAAAAATACTTTTGCTGCAAGTTTTCAAAGAAATCCAACAATCCCAGGCAAGTACTAATTTGTCCATGTTTGTTGTGAAACACAGGCACCATAACTGGCAGCACAGTCCATGAATGCTGCCTGCAACACCAAAATACCTCCCTAACCCACTTGATTGCTCTAGATAAAAACACCCATGACTCCTAAACTAATCCCAGGATATCTTCTATAGGTGTTTTTGCTCTCCTATCTCCCATGAGGCAGCCTAGGAAGGAGACAAACAATGGTTTGAGGTGATGAATGCTCAGGAGGACAGCCCTGGCTTTTCCTGCAGTGGATCCATACTCAGGATGTGAGGATGAATCCAAGGTCTCTCCTGGTGCCCAGTGCTGGGGATGTGCAAAGACTGAAATTGGTTTGGGTTTGACAGACAGGCCAGGTAGGTAGAGGATACCTGAAGGTGTCCCCTGGGAATGCAAGACCTGGAGTCAGCCCCCGAGGAGCTCCTGTTGATTACTAACATGGGACAGCAACTTCTCTGATTCTGAGCACACCTTCCTGGCCATTGCAGGTGCAGCTAACCCCACCAAAGGTGCTGGTGGCTGTGGTACTGCCACAAGCACCACAGTGAGGAGATCTGAGCTCTGAGACACAGGGCACCCACCTGGCCAAAACTCTGGAGCAACTCTTTGGAAATGAATGTTTCTACACAATCCCAAATTCTGTGTGTCCCACTGTGACCTCTCAACCACCTGGTTTAGATGGAGGAGAGTTATCCTCATGCCATGGAGCAAAGGTGAGAGCCTGACTTAAGCCCTTCAAAAAGGACTGGCCCCAGGAGGGTCAGGTCCTGCCCTCAGCCAGAGGAGAAGGTGGGAGAGGCAGAACAGCCCCTCTGGTCTCTCAGTGTGACAGAACTGCTCTCCTTTATGCTGCTCTTCCTAGATTCCTTTTCCTGCAGTTGGGGAATTTGGATCAGTTCCTCCTAGAAATAAGCAGACTTTTCAGTTCCTTGAGCTTTCACACTGTGCACTGTTCAGAGCTGGAATTCACCATTTCTTTGTGGGAATTCAGATAAACTGTGGTGGCAGAATAAAAGCCCTTGAGTGCTACCAAAGGGGTATTAACCATCACACAGCAATGCTCTTCTGTGGTCTGGAAGGACTGAGTTGGAAGGGCTATTTTAAGATCCAGGACAAATAAATTTCTGAGCAAGTGCCCAGAAACTCCTTTGAGTCAGTTTTGGTTTTTTTTTTTAAGTGCACTAAAGATCATTGTATCTCATTTTAACAATGATATCACTATTAAAATGCACAGGAGCCTTGCACTGTGCTGGCATTGTGTTCTCACCTTTCAGAAGCATGTTCTAGACAGAGATGATAATCTCACAGGAACACTTCTGCTTCCTGCATGAATCTGACACTGTAAGGCAGATGTGGATAGAGTTTGGTTTGTTCTGTGCTGAAAGCATCAACTGGTTTTTTGCCATTTCACTAAAGTGGAAGTATTTAATGATGGGCTGGTGTGTAGGAGCAGTGACATTTCTGCACTGTTATTCATCATGAACATTTTGGGCACACAGCGTTTTCTCTTTGTCCCAGTGCCCTATTTCAGAGCAGATCCTCACACATCTATTCTGGTTATTTGTAAGAATGTTCCATTTAAGTGCAACTGACAGTCCAAATCCTGCCCTGTATTGACAAATTTCCAAAGCTTAACCAGGATACCTTGGGGGTTGGCAGCTCAGAGAATGAACAGACAAGAAGTTGAGAATGTAACAGAGCCATCAATTCCAAAATTTTCAGACTAAAATTAAAAGAAAAATTTTGCTTCAGATCAAAACAAAACACCATTTCATCTCATGAGGGAGAAATTCCCAGTGTTTTCCACCAACTCAAGTATCGTTATTAACAGAAAGTGACTTTTCTCTCAGTGAGTGTGGCATTCGTGGAAATGCCAGTGATAGTCACAGGAAACTGGACAAGACCTTTTGGTCTGAATAAGATGCTTGGGGCTGGACTCCCACAGCGGTTGGGCTGTGAAGTGCCTTTGTCCTGCTGTGGGTGTGCAGAGCCAGGGGGTGGAAAATTGCCCGTCTTCTCTGCTCTGTGAAGAAAAATGAAATATTTAGTGGCTCATAGAGAGTGAGAACATCTTCCCATCCTGGGGGTTATGGAATGGGATCCCACTGGCAGGGATCTTGCTCCTGCTTGTGACAGTCAGTCCATAGTGGCTCTCCAGGAGAGAGGTGTGAGGGGCCCAGAGGGATCTCCAAACCTGCCATGGAGGAGAGAGGCACACATGGGACAGAACCCAGCCCAAATGCCCAATGTCCTACAGCAGCCTGAGCCCTGGGGTCTCTCTTAGAAGTGCCCTGGGGTCTCTCTTATCTGAACCCTTCAAGGGCCAAAGACCTCACTTTGGTACAGAGGCCATAATGAAAGCAGAAATTTGGTTTCAGCTGGAACAAAATGATCCTGACTAATCTCAAACACAGCACTTTGCTGGTGAGAAGAAGGGAATATAAAAGTCACTAGATCTGAACTGATAATGAAATAATTTTCTGGTTCAATTATTGAATTGATAATTTGGTTGTTCTTGTGGCAGAAATTGACTCTGGGTTTCCTCAGAGTCACTAACCAGTGGTAGCACGGACTGGACTCTGTCCTGGATGTGAGACACTGGCACAAGTCAGCTGCAGGGTGGCCACGGGTCCTGCAGCAGCTCCCCAGCCAGAGCTGGGGTCACCACATGCTGTTCCTTCAGTGGCAGGTGCTTGTGGCAGTGTCAGCTCCCAGGTGAGCTCAGGACAGGCCATTTCATTCCTGGCAGACTTGCTGAAGCTCCAGGTGGAGCTCAGCAGGACATGGAAAAGCCCATGGCAAGGTCATGGGAGCAGTGACCACTGCCACACAGGGTGATGCCTTCTGGAGGCTGACCTAGAGCAGAGACTAGATGGAGTTAAAGAATAAAGCAGGGATTTATTAGACCTCAATGGATCCACCTTGGGCAGCACAAGAGCCCAGCCAGGGCTGCACCCAAGATGAACCAAAATGGTCCCAAAATGCACGAGCGCTCATGGGGTCTCTCACTGTGATCAGCTCTGCTCCATTTGCAGATTACAGTTCATTGTCCAATTCCAGCTTTAGCCCATGCAGTCCCATCCTTGTTTTTCTCTCTTCAGCCCACGCTGTTTGTGCTCTTGGGCTGAGATTTGGATCATTTGTCCTTGGACCCCAGCTAGAGCAGGAATTGTTTTGTCTCCCTGCTCTGTGCAGAGAGCTCACCATCCCATAATGTGAAGCCCAGACCCACACACTAAAGCAGCACAGAATGTGAAAAATAGAAAATCTAAACCTGAGGCATCAAGGAGAAACTTCTACTGTGTATGGTGACAAGGGGCAATGTGCTGCCTCCATCACCTTCCCTGGAACAAGAGCCAGGAGTGGGTGAAGAGGGGATGGGTTTCTGGAGAGGGAATGGCCCAGCAGGGGTGAACAAGAGAGATCTCAGCTCCTGGTGCTGATCATGGGAGCTCTGGATTGAGCTGCAGGAACTATTTCCCTCCCATCCCTAGCTGCAGGTTGGCTCTGCCCTGCTGGGGTCACAGGCCAAGCCAGCAGGCAGATGGTCCATTAGTTTAGGTAGGGCTGATCCTGGCAGGGAAGGGAAGAGGCTTCCTGAGGTCTTTCTCCTCCGAGCTGTCTGTGGGAATTACTGGCAGCTCATCACTGTGGGTTTATTTCCTTTTCACTGTCTCCCTCTGCCCTGTGTCACAGGCACCCGAGGCAGGGTGATGTGCTGATGTTCCCAATTGAGCTGGGAGGGTGTTCCAGTTGTGGGTCCACCATGTCTCCTGCTGGGGCAGCCCCTTCCTGGGGCACCAGGGCTGCCCAGACTGGCTCTGGTGCCACATCTGGGCTGCTCCTCACAGGGATGGGACAGGGGTTGAGCCAGAGCCCTGCTGCGGTCCCCTTCAGTTCTTCCCTGAGCTCCTTGGCAGTGCAGGGATTTAATGGAGCATTTTGAGACCTCCTGCAGGTGTGTGAGCTCGTGGGCTCCTGCTTGGGGCTGGGCTGTCTGTGCTGGAGCTCAGACTGAAGGGACAGCAGAGCAAAGGCAGTGAGGAAGCTCCCAGGATGGGTGAAGGGCAGGGTGGACACCCCTGACTTGCTCTTGCCCAGTGAATGCTTGACATCTCCCACAGAATGCACTTCAGAGCAGTTCTGTGTGCTCAGGCCTCTGTCCCCTCTCTGGCCATGGCAGGGAGCTGGGCTGTACCTCTGCAGCCCCGTGGGGATGGATGAACTTCTCAAAGAGCCACAGCCCAAGAGGCTCCACCACGGAGCCCACCTGGCCCTCGAGGCTGCGGGAGGAGATGAAGAGCCTGGCTGGTGGCCAGGTCCTGTGCAGGGGTGGAGCTGCCAGAGCAGACACAGGGCTCACCCTGTGAGCGTCCTGGTGCCTGACTGCAGCGTGCAGTGTCCCAGTGCTGCCTCTCCTCCCTCATCTCCAGACAGGAAGGATCAAATGAGGCCAGCTGCGGCTCAGGTGGGAGCAGAGGAGGCTCAGAGAGCAGGCTGTGCTGGTGCCCTGGCCTGCTCTGCTCCTCTGCTCTCAGGCTCTGCCTGCTCAACTCCACCAGTGTGAGAGCCTGAGAAGAGGCACTATGGAGACACCGAGCCTGGAAGGATCCCTGGAGGTCACTGATCCAACCTCCCATGCCAAAGACGGGGCAGGATGCTCCTGGCCTTGTCCAGCAATTCTGAAAATCTCTGTGGATAACATCTCCATAATTACAGGCAGCTGCCCAACCAGGCCCAAAATGACCTGTGACCATGGGGCAGATACAGACACAGGGGAGGAAAGACCCCTGGTTCTCATCATGGGCAGGATAGGAGCAGTAATGAACGTCCCCTTGGCACCCTGGTTCCCTTCTGCTTCCCCTCCAGGCTACAATCACCCATGGCATGGCCAAAACCTGGCACTGGCTGGAGCCCCTGATGCATGGGATGAACAGAGTTAAAGGATCCCCTCCTCATGGGATTCAGCAAGGCAGCTGGTGCATGTGCTCCTCCTGAGCTGGAATCAGAGCTGTCTGGAAAAGGAACTGTATGCCCATGAAATTTCCAGAGGACTGGCACACCTTGCACCAGTTCATCTGGTCTCAAAGGTCTGCAAGAAAGAGCTTAGCAAGTAAATACTTGCAGGGGGTTTGCCAGCTAGCATTTAAAAACTACAAAATATCATGCTTTAGTGGCCAGGACCTCTTCCAAACTTAGACCAAATGAGAAGGACTCCCAGCAGCTCTAGTGGTGAGAGAGGAGGTTTGTTTTTTCTTTTCTTTTTTTCTTTTCTTTTTCTTTTCTTTTCTTTTCTTTTCTTTTCTTTTCTTTTCTTTTCTTTTCTTTTCTTTTCTTTTCTTTTCTTTTCTTTTCTTTTCTTTTCTTTTCTTTTCTTTTCTTTTCTTTTCTTTTCTTTTCTTTTCTTTTCTTTTCTTTTCTTTTCTTTTCTTTTCTTTTCTTTTCTTTTCTTTTCTTTTCTTTTCTTTTCTTTTCTTTTCTTTTTTTCTTTTCTTTTTTTTCTTTTTCTTTTTTTTTTTTTTTTGGTTAGTTTGTTTTTCAAAAAGCCATTTTGTGTCAAAACAAAGTTTTAGATGCAAACTTTCAATCAGCTCAGGGGACAGCCAAGCACTGAGCTTGTGGGTTTCCCTTCTGCATCTCTGAGTCATTGTGAGAGGAGAGGGTCTCTATTTTTAGGCTCTGCACACACTAACTGATACCAGCTACAGAGCCAGGCTGCTCTTCCACAGCCAGTTACAGCTGCAAAGCCTCGCTCCTGGCTCAGTGCTGCTCCCTGGATCTGGTTTGGCTTACAGATGGGTATGGAGGAGGGGATGGAGATGTGACCCTCCTGCCTGTCAGAACCCAGGATATCCCTCTGGGTGCCCTGGATGGCTCAGGAGTCCTGGCAGGAAGCCAAAGACCCTTGGGATTTCGATCTTAACCCATGGAGAAAATTACCAACCTTCTATGAAGAATCACAAGTCACAGATGTTTAGGTAGATTAATAATGAATTAATCACTGTGTGAAAAGTGGAATTTTGGGGATTTTTACTATAGGGGTCTAGGAGGCAAGATGGAGGGACTTGGGCATTGTCCTATTCTTCTTCCTTCTTCTTCCTAACCTCCATCTTCTTGGTGATGGTGGCACATTTGGATTGGTTTGGAATAGAGGTAGACAGTCTAACATAGACGATAGGTATTGGAAAATAATGATAATTAAAGTACACGTAATTCATGGCATAAAACATGTAATTCATGTATAAAATGTAGACACAGCCCAGGGGCAGGCAGTGTGCCCTTGACAAACCTGCAGATCAGACTTCTGTGGGTCTGAGAAAAAATATTTTAGATAATAGACAATAAACAACCTTGTGACCCAGAGCTGAAGAATCCCAACTCTTTCTTCAACCATTGGGCTGGGAAAAGGGACTCTCGGGTCATCCTGAACTCAGGAAACCTGAGACCTGCCCAGCCCAGGAGCTGTGCCAGTCAATATCCACGGTGCCAGGGGTCATCCCTGCCCATGTTGCCCCCTGTGCTGGAGCATGAGGGCAGAGGGGTAAGAAGGGCCAGTTCTGCACAGGCACTGGCTGCCAGCTTTGGGTTGCATCATTTTCTCCCAAAATGCAGGAGTTTGATTTTACCTTGTTTTTTATGGAAGCTGTTTGTAGCAGAAAGTTTCAAGTTTTATTTAGGAAGTTCAACCACCCAAACTTGACAACTTGAGAACTACTTGGATTTGAGCTTGGCAGAATGATGCCTTCTGAGACAAAAGCATCTTGTGGCCCTCTGCTGCCTGAACTGGTTTCACTGGTGGGACTGGGATGAAGAATTTTACATGCTTTGTTTTTGAAGAATTCACATTGACATATAGAAGAAACACTTTTCCCTCAGCCTTTATTTCAGGAGCTGATTGGAAGGACACCAATGTGTGTTTTAAGTAGCTGCATTGGGTGCAGAAGAGCACAGGGACGTGTGATGGAGAGAGTCCTGCCTGGGCCAACGTGGCCTTAGAGTGGCCTTTTTTTGAGCATATGAATCAATCCTGGGTAGAAATTCATGACTTTCTCAGTAACTCTTTTGGGCCTGCCCACAGATGTCAAAAAAAGCAAGACAGAGACTCCAAAGCTCACCAGGGTGGCTAATATGGGGAAGCATGATGTGTGCAGATGCATCTGTGGGCTGCAGGATGTGTGGGTTAGCACAGGGGGAAGGCAGCAGGTCAAGCCAAATGGTTAAAGAAGAGATGTTGTAAAAAAGAGCTCACTGCTGAGGAGACTTGAGGTGAACGTGACTTGCCTGAGATACAAAAGTTTTGTTGTAGGTTGAGCTTGGTTACAGTCTGCCTGAGAGATCCACGTTTCAATTATTGCACAAAGGGCATTCACACACGTCAGCTCCATGGAGGTGTGCTCATTAACCATGGCTGAAGCCACACAACACCGAGTCCAGCCTTGGAAGGATATGTGTGAGATGGAAAAAAATAACCCAACACAAGCCCTTCAAGCCATTTTCTGCCCCAAGAGATGCTGTTCCTGTAGTCTTGACAAAAAGCCCTGAAGCAGAAAGAGAAAGCAGGGATGGAAGGTTCAGTTCCTCTATAACTCATATATGTTCACTTTCTTCCCTGAACCATTTTAAGAAGTGTAGAAAGAGCAGGTTTTGTTTATCTTACATGATTCTGGCATTGTTCCATGCAAGGATTTCAGTTCTGATGTGCTCCAGCAGCCCTGGAATATAGATTGTAAAATCACAGCACAGATCAGATCAGATCTCACTGCCCTGCTGGCACAGGTTGCTCAGTGTTTGTCGGGGCAAGGTGGGCAAATTTAAAGGACAGACCCTCTGGGGTCCCTCTGGGCCCCTATCCCAGTGCTTGACCACTGGAACAAGCTTTTATTGGCTCATCCATGCCTCATGAGGAGCTTTCTAGGGAGTCAGCTCTTAATGAGAGCTTTTTGAGCCAGCTCTACATTGTCCCAGCCAGACTACTGGCACATTTCCTTGTGAGGGTGGGCAGGCCCTGGCACAGAGTGCCCAGAGAAGCTGTGGCTGCCCCTGGATCCCTGGAAGTGTCCAAATGGAAATGTTGGATGGGGTTTGGAGCCACTTGGTCTAGTGGAAGGTGTCCCTGCCCATGGCAGAGGGTGGAACAAGATGAATTTTAAGGTCCCTTCCAACCCAAGCCATCCTGGCATTACATGATTTTAAGGCTTTATAACCCTATGGCTCCATGGGCAATGTAAATTCTCCTGCCTTTTCCAAAGCTGATTGCTGAGCACTGCCTGCCCATGAGCCACTGGGCAGCCCCCACCTCACCTTCTTTGCCACATGGAGCTGTGGAGCTCCATGGAAACATGATCCAGCTTTGAGAAACACAATGGCATGGGTCCCTGGAGGAAAGATCTTGGCCAAAGCTGCAGGAGCCATGTGTAGGGAAGTCATTTTCTCTAGAAGACATCCCTTCCCCTGGCTGTGCTCAGGAAATGTGATTTCTTGTTCCCTCCTAAAGCAAGGAGAGTTTCCACTCTGTGTAGCTGTAGCTTGTGGAAGGGCTCAGTGCAGCTCCTGCCCAAAGCCATGGCACCTTCCTCAGGCAGCAGAGAGGGCTGTGCTCACATGTGCCTTCCTTCTGCTTGCCTTGTGCCACACTGGGACTGCTGGAAAGTATAGAAACAGGATGGCCCCTGTGGTAGGGGGAAATGATGAGGAGGACTCCATTGATATCAGAAGGCTAATTAATTACTTTATTACACTATATTATTCTATACTATATTACACTATATTACATTAAATCTGAACTGAATCTGCCAAGCACTCAACCCTGCACACAACTGCACAGAATCTCGTGACTGTCCCGACAGTCCTGACACACACACACACCTGGCCCTGATAGGCCAAGGAAATGGAACACCATCACTCTGGGCAAACAATCTCCATCCTGCATTCTCCTTTTGCACAAACACAGGCACAGCAAATGATAAGAATTGTTTTTCCTTTCTCTGAGGTTCAGAGAATGTGAAACCCAGAAATATTGTTGGGAAGAATTGTGCCTTGCTTTTCTCTGTGAAGAGAAATGTGGCGACAGGAAAGTGCCTTTTCCTTAAGAGCAAGTGGCCCTAGCTGCAGGCCTGCTGCCTTCTGAAGGCTGAGAGAAGAGTGGGCCAGTAAAGTCCAGTTTGAAAGCCCTGTGTATCCAGGGGCATCATGGTAATGGGCCCTGGGCCGAGTAATATTTGATATTTTAGAACGTTGATCATAATAATCTTTATTAAGAAACCCATTGCTCTTATAGACAGTTATGATATAGCTGAACCTAACTGGTCCTCCAATCCAAACACCATCACCATTGGTTAATTAAGAAACCACTCTTTGGTAAACAAATCTCCATAACACATTCCACATGTTCACAATACCAGGTGCAGCAAGTTAAGATAAGAATTGTTTCTCATTCTTTTCTCTGATCTCACAGCCAGACGATGCCTGGGAAAGTTGTGTTTCCCTCTGTGGCCAGAGAGCTGCTGCCACACCAGGGATGTCCTTTGTTCCCTCCATCCTTGTTGGGAGAGCACATCTGCTGCTCCCCAGCACTCAGCAGTGGTTACATCACTCGGATCATGCTCCATTTGGAAATGCATTAACAAAACTCTTCAGCAATAATAAGCTTTAACTAACGAGTGGCAACTGGTGAATGGAGCCTCCATCTGTTCTCACCCACAATGTGCAAAGTCTACCAAAGTCAATGGACTTCTCTCTGCTGAATTCAATGGGCCTTTTGCCAAAATCTGTGTGAATAAAATGATGCTTGTGCATATATTTATGAATGGTGAGGTGGGGGATATGTGCAAATCCAGCATCCACTGAGCACCCATGAAACTGTTACTAACACAGTTTTATGTGAATCCCAGCAATCTCCTCTCTGAAAACTTCATGTTTTGGTGCAGGGAGAGGAATCCATAGCCCCGGGACAGCACCTGTGCTGTGTCAGCAGAGGGTCACGTCTGAAAGAGTGACATTGCAAGAGGACACCCCGTGGAAAAGTGGATTTTGAAGACTTCATTGCTGTACCTGTGTCTAATCTAATTAGTCCTGGCATTTATTTATGGCAGACAATTGCTGCTGTCACAGTGTTCATTTAGTCATTAAAAAATCCAGCATTTTTGTGATTCCTATAAAGGAAAAAGGGTTGGGAAAGAATTCCATGAAACTGTGCAGTGCACATTGTTCTGAAGTAATTTGTTTCTCATGAGTTGTTCAAATGACACCCAGGGACTCAGCAGATAATGAGCCAAATTAGGGATGACTTTAATATCCCTCTGGAAGGGCAGGCATTGTTTTTCCATATAGCACCTGGACATGCTGAATTGCCACAGTCAGTTGGAGAGAAAAAGGAAGGAGTTTATCTGGATTAGTTCAGATATAACCACCAGTGTCAGTCCTCAAGTGATGTTCTGACAGTTTGGGTAAAACACAAATTTTTTTGCCCCAGTGTGACACAGCTCCCTGGTTTTTTGTGCTCCAGGAACTGGAGTCTTCAGTGAGAAAACATAGTAGGAGGCAGAGAAGGAGGAAGGTGAAATGTCTTGGAACAAATGGGTAGAAATCTTCGATGGCATCACAGGGTCTCCCAGAGTGAAGCTAAGAATTGGGCAGGGACAAGGTCCTGTGCACCACATTGCCTGAAGATTCTGACTCCTGGCCTCCTCACAGAAACCATCAGTGTGAAACAGCTTTTTTTGCTTGCTTGCAATCCCTTCTGCCTCCATTTGTATGTGTCCCTGAGTGACAAAGATAAAATCCTCCTTTCCATCTGATGCTCATAAGGTGTTTGTTATTGCCTCAGCTTCCCTTTCCAAGGTGTGTGGCATGAATGGACATACCCAAAAAGAGCCCAAAGGGCTCCTGTGTCTGCCTCCTCCTGCCCCTCAGCATTCATAGTGCTGGCACTTTGCCCTCCTGCAATGGTCCTCCCCATTCTCCAGGCAGCTCCCAGTTATTCCTGGGAAAAAAAAGATGCATTTCACTCAGCAATAAAGCAAAAAACCCCGTTTCCCTAAAGTTTTAAAATATGAATGAAAGCTACAGCAATGGAGATTGGGAACCAGAGGTATTTAACTCCACCTTATAACTCCAGGTTGATGATGTTTCCCAAAGAGAGCTCCAGTGAGGCACCTGCTGCCTCAGCCCTTCTCCTCAAAGTTTTGGGAGTGTGGTCACTGTGGGATTTAATTTGTTATTTATTTCCTTGTGTAGAATCACTCGAATTTCAAGATTTTGAGCAGAAAGCAATCAAGCTGGTGCACTGGGAAAAGATTTGAGCCAGCAGCTCTGGTGGTGCTGGGAAGGGGGGTGATGGATGCAGAAAGGCCTCTGAGCACCTCCAATTAGCACCACTGGCTCATTTCTTTTGCTCTGGCCCTTGGTACTGGTTGTCTCATCAAATGCAAACATCTTAATGACTTGAGCTCTTCAGTGGATTTCCTCTCTATTATCCCAGCTAAGCTATTTGCTCTACTCACAAGCTGCCAAGCATTGCAGGTCATGGAAAATGCTTTCTAAACTTCTGCACATCATTACGTTTAAGTAGGACGCTTATAAAGCAATGGAGAGGAGTTAAAAGGCAATTTACCTCTTATGAGAAATGCAGGTACCCTGGTGAAAAGCTCTTGTTTCCCATGGAGGATCTGTGAAGCAGTGAGCCAAGAAGTCTAACACGGGGAGGGACAAAACACAGGCTTTTTTTTTTTTTTTCCTAGGGGAATTTTGTTATTTTCCTGCTTGTGGGTGGTATCTTATACTTTAATATCACCCACCCCCCTCCCTACAGTGTCATTCGAGCTGACATCCTGCAAACTGTCACCTAAAGGTCAATTGCTCTGTGTTTCATCCCTGCAAGCAGAGCTTTGCTGTGACACCGGAGTCCCTGTTCCAGGGCAGAGTGGCTCAGGTTCAGCTCCCTGGCAGATGGCATCTGCTCACTGCTGCCCTTTTCCCCTCTCAATCAGGTTACCACGTCTTCCTGAGCAGCACTAATGTGATGGTGCTGAGCGTGGACTGGGAAAGACAAGCTGACACTGACGCGGGGCTCTGTGCACACTCAGTGCCACGTTTTTATCGGTGCAAATCAGATCTCCACTCTGCAGTGAGACAGAGCTTTCTGGGGCACTTCAACCAGGAGTTCATTCATCCCAGAGAGCAGCTCTGGTTCTAACTCCCTGTGTTTGGACACGCTGAATCTGTGCCCTCACCACAGCAGCTCATTGTGCAGTAAGCCTGTCCACAGGGCAAGTGATTTTTCTAGTGCTGACAACAATTTTGTACCTAACTGACATGTTCAATGCTGTGCTAATCCCAACCACACAAAACTAACCACAGAGAAGGGGGAAGAAGAGAACCATGGCTTTTATGTTCATCCACCTTTTGCAGTGCCTCCAGGAATATGGTATGGGGATTTTTTTTGGCTGTATTTGCGTAGAGGCAGCCTTCCTCCTTGTGCTACAGGCTTAAATTGTTTGGTTTGGTTTTGTTTGTTGTTTTTTTCTTTTCATATTGAACTGTATGAGATCACTAATGATGTGTAAGCACTGGAGATCCCTGTGCCTCCAGCAAGCACTCCAGAAGGGTTCTGCAGGCAGCAGGCTCCAGGATTCCTGGCTACTGCACCAGCCTTAATGTGGAGTAAAATCAGAGTGAATGACTCTGATCCACTCAGAGCCACTGTTGATAATCCAAACCCTCTTCTGCCCATCACACTGGTTGAGTCAATGATGCCAAGAGACAGCCCATGCCCCTGTGGGCACCAGGGCCAAGTGATGCCCTTCCAAATGGCTCCTGGGCATGTTCAGGGCTCCCTGTGCAGTGACACCAGCCCTGTTAGACAGGCTGGATCCACCACACAGTTCTGGAGGCTCAAAGAGCTTGAGAGCAAGGTTGTGGGCAGGTCTGGGCAGCTTGATCTCATGCCAGTTTGGGAAATGTTGAATTCACTCACTCAGACCTGGAAAGGTTGTGGATGTGGCTGTCATTTGCACTGACAGATTTCCAGGGTAGTATTGCTGTCAATGCACAGCTAAAGTGAAGCTGCTTTTTCAGCTAGCAGAGCTGGAAAACTACACAAGCAAAGGTAAGAATGTGGCTCATTAATAAGTTGGAACAAGACAGATGGTTCAACTGGCAGGACAGAGTTTTCCTACAGCTTGTCTTTCAGGGCAGGTTTTCACTGGAAGGCTGGACAGCCAGGCAAGTTCCTGCTCACAATGTGAGTCCTGGATAGTTTGTTCTGCCCTTGTGGCAGAGCAGGAGGCTGTGCTGGGCATAGCCTTGGCAAAGGGCCTGTGCCTCCAGTTTTGGCAGCAGGGCTGAGTCCTGATAGCATCAATAAATGATGCAGATGTCCAGAAGGCAGCAGTGTCCATCTGGCTGTGTTTGTTGATCTGTAATTTGGACTCTCTGGCTATTTGCAAAATCTGTTCTTTAAATGCTCATTCTGGGGTGCTGCTGTGCAAGGCTCAGCAGCAATGCTGGCAGTCCAAAGGTCCCACTCACCTTCTTGGCAGATCCTATGCATTCCCTTCCCATGGCTTGCAGCTCATTCCCCAGGTCTGATTCCCACCTATCTGTCAGCCCAAACACATCTGCACCCAACTCTGCCCTGCAGAGCCTCCTGTTCCTTACAGGAAACAACTCCTGCATGACCAGGAGCTTGGCTGGCCACAGCCAGGCACAGAGCTCCCCAACCTGCACCTGCAGCCTTGACCTGGAGCATGCAGGGCAAATACCTTCTCCACCTCAAGAGTTGCCACAAGTCCCTTGTGTGAGGGAAAGGACCACCAGGTCATAGAGCCATAAAATCATGGAATCATGGAGTGATTTGTATTGAAAGGGACCTCAAAGCTCATCTTGTTTCACCCCTGCTGTGGGCAGAGACACCTCCTACTGTCCCAGGTTGCTGTCCAACCTTGCCTTGGACACTTCCAGGGATCCAGGGGCAGCCACAGCTGCTCTGGACAACATGACTGGCCAGTCCATTCTGCTGGATTTTGGGCATTGAGAACCCCCTGAAAGAAGCCTTGCTGACATTACGCTGGGCTCTCCCTTCCTCAAAGGTACAACTCAGCCTAGCTGCAGTCCAGGATGTGCTTCCACAGATACTTCACTTAATCCTTATTTTTAAGCTTTTCTTGCCAATTGGGATGGGGTTAAGCCACGTTATTAGTTAATGAAATGGGGCAAATCTCACTAGCTCAGAGCATGGCTTTGCCACTCTTGTTGGGGCCTAACCTGAGAGCAGCTCTGGTGCTCATCACCCACTGTGTGCACCTGCCCCGCACTCCTGGTTTAATCCCCTGCTCTGATGAAAGCATCCAGCCCCAGGGGCTGTTGAATAAACCCCAGACCACGGATGGCCAAGGAGGTGGGGCACAGAACCCAAGAAATTTTCCAGCTGGATCATGGTCTCAGCTTGGAGCTGGAGATGACTCCCCACGAGGAGATTCCTGCAGAGCTGTTCTCACTGCTGCAGTCAGCAGTGCAGTCACAGGAGATGAGAACATCACTGCAGCCTGCTTTCTTTCACACACATATGGGCTTAATTCTTGCTTCCAGGGTCTGGTCTGGGTGAAGGAAATACTGATTGTAACTGCTCAGCAGGGAAAATTTGTGACCAAGGACTGAGCTGGCACAGAGGGCAAAGGGCCAAATGCAAGGAGGGGTTAAACTCTCTGGAAGCAGAAGTGCTAGAGACTAAGTGGCTCCTTGCAAGGGACTGGTGCTGGAGCAAGAGTATATAAGGAATCTGCTTGTGATGCATCTTTTCAGACTCCACATATTGCAGAAATACTCTGCCCAAAGAGTGTTCATTAAATTTCTCTTCTATCTTTAAGAACAAATGTGTGTTTAACTTCCCTCAAGGGGTATCATAAAAACTCCCCATCAGGGATATTTGCCTTCTTAAAGAGTAGTCAGTCTGGATTTGTGCTGGCACCAGTTCCAGTGCCCAGGAGCTTGGCTGGCACATTAGTGAGGGCAAGGGCTTGCCAGCCATGGAGCCATCCTGCTTCCACAGTGCCAGTGCCCCTCTCACACACCCACTCTCCTCCCATGGGGCATGTCTGAGAACTCCAGTTATCCTCCTGCAGGTTGGGAAGTGAGGTTTGCTTCTGCCCTCCTCACAGCACGCCCAGCCAAGAGCCAGTAGCGCTCATGGTTTCAGGATGCACGAGAAGTTTAGACCTAAGGAAACATTTCTTTATTGAGAGGGTGGTCAGACATTGAACAGGCTTCCTTGGGTGCTGCTGGGTGCCCCAGGCCTGGCAGGGTTTAGAGGCATTAGGACAGTGCCTTTAATAACACATTTCAGATTTGCTCAGCCCTGAAATGGTTGGGCTGTTGCACTGGCTGATCATTTTAAGTCCCTTTCAAATTAAATACTCCAATCTGTTCTGTTTTATTTTATTCCATTCCATTCCATTCCATTCCATTCCATTCCATTCCATTCCATCACAGTTTTCTGCAGTTTAAGGACAATTGAAAATTGCAGGGACCTGATGGCTGGACTCCACATAAAGAGATTATTGAAATAGAAAACATGGAGCAAAAATAAGGGGCAGAGAGGTGTTGTCCAAGTTGCAAGATGAAAAAACCCTGATCCTTTTTTTTGCCCAGGCTTAGGCAATATTGCCAGGCCAGGCTTTGGTGCTTCTCAGCCTGGCTTCACACTCCTCTTCCCCCCTGTTCAGACGTGGGAGGTGCTGTCACTGTCTCCCTCTGGGCCAGCTGTCTAGACCAGCCTCAGGCTCCACACAGGGGATGAAGCACTTTTGGGGCACCACTCACCTGCCTGACAGGTAGGTCAGAACCAAATGAATCACTTGTCCTTTTTTTTTTGCCTCCAGTGCTTATAAATGGAGCTGGGCATTGCTCACATTGGCTTCCCTGCCTTTCAGCCATTTCACACAGGAGGTGAACTGCACCCTGCTTCACTTTTGGACTCTGGCAGCTTATTTCCACTTCATATCCCACTTCACTTTGGGGAAAATTGGTCATGTTGCCTGGGGCAGGCAGATCTCCAATTCTCTTTCCATGGTGGAACAAGAGAACTTCCCAAAATAACCAGAGGAGAATGCTCATGAAAGGTGGAGCCTTAGAGAAACCATTTACACGCCTCCTGCATGCAAATTTGTGTTTCACAATGGCAGGCATAGCTTCTACAGCTGCTGAGACATATTTCAAGAGGAAAGTCTGCACAAAGCTGAAGGCAACAAGTGTTCATGGGCAAAAAGAAGTAGTGAAAATAAACTATAAAAAAGAATGTTTTGGTTCAACACAAGTGGAAACCTTTTGACCATCAGGAAGGGCAAATGCTGGGGAAAATCTTGTGACTCCAGCATGAGAGGATTTTAAATCCAGGTCAGACACTGTCCTGAGTGCCAGAAGCACCACTGTGTGGGAAGGGGATTAGCTGACACCTTGCTGTGTCTCTCAGACCTCTTTTATCATCCTTTCACCTTTTTGTGGGCATTCTGTGTAAGCAGCTTGTAATCACTTGGTATCTAATACAGCCTGGTCTTCTCCCTCCTCCACCACTCACAGCCAACAAGCTCCTCCAGAGCACTTTAATGAGCTAGAGTTACTGTGGGCACATCTCCCAGAAAAAAGATGTCACCAGTGCAGCTCAAACAGCAGGAACTGAGCGTGGCATTCACCTGTGGCATTCATGAGATCAGCTGGCACTTTAGGGAGCTTTGAAATCTTACCAGATATTTCTAGAATGACAGGAACATCCACAATCTCAGTAAATAACAACAAGGAAAATTTTGAACACCTGTTAAATTTTGTGTTCACTTGCTGAACAGTGCAGGTTGAGTGTTGGGGTAGGGACTGAGAAGGGGGATCTGTCAGGTGCTGAGCAAATGTGCAAGAGCCTGTACCAGCATTTATGCAGACAGAACTGAACGTGCAGCGCCTTGTGCTGCTTCAAAGCAGACCAAACAGTGGTGAAAACCAGATATGAGACATCACAGGTCTTTTAGGGAACAGTTTCTTTGCATGCAGTGGCCCCAGGCACTCGGGCCCTGGCTGGCTGGGAAGCCACATGCCCTGGGAGTGTTTGTCACTCCTGACTGCAGCACTGAGCCCTGGGCCATGAGGGTGCCTTGGGCTGCAGCTCCTGGCTGGATTCCTGATGTGCTGGGATAGGCAAGGTTAAGGGAGTTCCTCTCACTAGCAGGTCTTGAATTTTTACATTTCCTGCCTTTTATGCATTCACATCAGCAAATTCCCTTGGGAAGAAACAAGGATTAAGAGAGGGCAGGTGTGGCCTGTGTCTGAATGGAGCAAGTCACAGCCTTAAAGACTGAGAGGGGAACCAGCTGCTTCCTTCCCACCTTGTGCTGCTCACAGGCAGCAGATGGACTGGAGGCTTGGTGGGAGCTGTACAATCTAGCTGATCTGGAGTTAATATCTGTAAGATGTGGAAGTCATGGGAACATCCGGCCAGGCCCTATGTTGGGAGGGTGGAGCTGGGGACACAGGGAGCTGGCAGGGTATGGATGTGACCTTTGCTGCACAGACTGCAGCTGCCTGCCAGTGCTGTGGCATGTTTTGACCTCAGAGCCTTCCTGTTCACTGCAGGGACAAAGTCCCTGGCTTAGGACTTGGCCAAGTGACCCAACCACAGCACCAGCTTTGGGAACTTCCAAACCCTTACCTGGGGCTTTACTGGGGCCGAGAGCTGCTACCTCTGCAGCCCAGCCTGGGTGTGGCACAGGGCAGGGGCCACACCCTGCTGGTCCAGGGACCACCCCACAGCCTTCATTTGGGCTCTGGTCAGAGTAATCAGGCACCAGGTAATTTTCAGTGCAAAGTCCAATCACTTCTAGAGTTATTCTGGGTTCACTGGCTGTCTCATCCTTATCTGCTTCCATCAGCACCGGCTGCAGCACTCATACACGCTCATGGGGAAAGTTCCTGACTCTTGGGATGCAACATGAGGGTGACCAGGTGTCTTTCTTACCAGGAGGGATGTACTTCTGCCCAGGAAAGGGACAGCTGCAAGCAGTCTCTGGCTCTGAAGAGATGCATTCCTACAGCTGTTGCTGAAATTCCCAACAGAAATGGGAAATCAAGTTGTGCTACACCTGCCCTGATCTCTGGATGTGGTTCTTTGCCATTATGATCATGCCAGGCACGGCACAGGCCCAGGACAGAGCATTCCTGTAACCCCTGATAGCAACAGCACTGACTGAACCCTGGTGGGAAAGGCCTGGAGATGCTCACAGCTCTCTTTGGGACATTTATGGAAGGAGCAAACAGGTTAAGCACTGCTGAGCCACAGAGTTAGAGGAGCAAAGACATCCTGCTTCTCTTTAACACGTCACCAGTGTCCCAGTTCTGTAAACATCCTCTCAGCAGGGCCTAAATCAGTCTGTCACATGTCACTGCTCCATCTCCTGTGCTGGCCCTGTGGAAAATAAGAGTGATATGGACTGCAGACAACAGCTCCAGTCACGCTGCCAAGGGAAACCTGGACAAGGCTGTGGTTGTGGATAGGGAAGAAGATCCATGGCATGAAGGAGGATGTATCTCCTTGAGTCTGTGCCCTCCTTTGTGCCTCTGTGGAGACAGATCAATCCTGGCTACTTACCACAGGCAGAAGTGTTTAAATTACTTTTACGTAACAAAACCTGGAAAAAACCCCATCCTTCCTGCTGGGCTTTGCTTCCAAATGAAGACACTGCACACTCAGCCTTGGCCAGACTGCTGCTGTTTGGCACAGCCTGGCCTTCCAATGAACCCAAACCATGGGAGCCTGGCACACAGCCAGGTGTCACTCTTGTCCCTGCAGTGCCAGCATGGCAGAGCTGCATGGCCAAGGCTGTCTGGGGCCATGGCTTGGCTGGCTGTGGCTTTCCAGCAGGGAGAGGATGTCTGAGGGCAGGGGGCTGGATGATGAGCAGATCATGGTGCACTTGGACAGAGAAGGACCTACAAGTCCAGGCACATGTTTCCCACCACAAATCCACGGTGGAGGCCAATCTGAGCCTCTTTATTTTCAGGTTAGTTGAAGAAGACAAAAGCTTGAGAACACAAGTGAGGGCAGAATGGAATAGACAAAATAGGATCCAACGTGTTTTCAATTCTTAAATATATTTTAATCTGATTTCATACTTTTGAGGTTTGACAATGACTGGCAATGCTGAAACTCATTGTTAAAGAATCCAGCCACCCTGTGCTCCTAGGAAAGCAATCCTTGCCCGAAATCCAAGCAACAGAAACAAAATTATTATAAAAGCAGATTTTAGCCCTACCACTATTCTGAGAAAAAACAACAATTTTTGGGGTTTTACACTTCTATGATAGTGGTACAACTTTTTTCTTGACTCTTGTGTTGTTTAAAGAGGCTACAACTGTAGCAGCAATTCCAGGAGTGCTGTAGCTGAGAAACCCTCACCTGAGTGCACACCAGCCTGTGGAAATTTACTGTGCAATCCCCACAACACAGGGAGAATGCTCTTCCTTCCTAATCCCTCACAGCTCCTGTACCACAGGATTACTGCTGCTAACAATAGCATATCAAACAGCCAGGGAGCAGCCTGATTTTTCCAATGCTGGGTGTTGTGATGTCCCACACTACAAACTCAGAACCACAGAACGCCCTGGGTTGGGAGGGACCCACAAGGAGCATTGAAGTCAAACTCCCAGCCCTGCACAGGACACTCCAAAAATCAAACCATGTGCCTGATATGATTTTTGGAGTGGTGCTGCTGCTTGAACTAGAGGTCTCTCTCTCAGGATGGAGTGTGATGGCCACTCTGGAGTGTGTTGTTTCACCTGGTGTTTGATGATGTCTCACTGAAAACCCAAACCAGAAATGCAAAGATATTCTTAGGAGGCTTAAACTTGTGCTCCCTACTTATGGGAAATGGAAGCTTGGTTTGTGAAAAGGAAAAAAAAGAGCTTCCCCCAATATTTGGTTTATGAGCAGCATGAAACCTGCAGCAACTCAAATCATGCTTGAGAAGATGTGATTTGGGAGCACATCACTGAGGACAGACCTGTGCTTCACATGTTACCCTGGAAAGATGCAGCTCAGGTATCTGAATGGGTATCTTCTGCACCATGCACAGCAGCCTTCTCCTGGCCCAGTGAAAATTTAATTACACACTCCTGATGAGGATGGTTGTTCCTGCAGCCTGTGCCTGGGGCACACACTGGAAGTGAGGAGCGAAGCCAAGCTTCTGACTCTGCTCAAACAAAGGTGCTGCTTGAATCCCTGCTCTCCATGAAAAGCTCTGTCAAACCAGGCATTGCTCTGCCAGAAGTTTTGATAAAGTTGTTTCTTGGGAAGTCGCCTGGCCAATCTGCAGTTTGCACTTGATTTCCCTGGATATTCAAACAATCCAGCTACTGACAGGACATTTGCTGAAAAACAACCCAGCAGTTCTGCAGAAAGCACTTTGGCACCCTCCCAGCGTGTTGGGTGGCTCATCTGAGCAGTCAGGCCCAGGAATGCAGCCCCAGTGCAGAACACTTGTGTTTGGTACATTGGAAAACGGGATGCAAGTGGTAAAAACAGGGGAGAAGGGGAGAGCTACTCAGTGCATCCTGAGAAAAGGAGAGCCTGGAGACCTGCTGGAGAAACTCAGGTTGTGGATGCTCCTGCCCAGGCTGATAAAGAGATAAGCCTGGCTTAACCCTTACCTGGGCTTCCAGGGAGAGGTGGCAGATGAGCTGAGGGACCTGCTCTGAACTTCCAAAGACCCCTGGTTTGCCTGTGGGGAGCTCAGCCATCCTGCATGGACACAGGGCATCAGGGAAAGTTCTCTTTGGGAAGAGAGAGTTCAGTCTTTGAATACTCTCCTCTCAGATGCTTTGCCTTGTCTGGAAGGGCAGAGCTCTCTCTAGGGCTGTTTCAGGCAGGGGTGGGAGCTGGGCACACCAACCCCTTTGTGCAGTGCAGGCACTGGCAGGCCAAGAGCTCCTCAGGTGTACAGTGGGACAGGAAATAACCTTCAAGTGACCTTGCTGGAGACCATAATGCCATTGCCATTTGCAGGAGGAACAGTGAAACTGGAGCTCCTGGAGCTTCCTAAGTCCCACCATCCTGTATTGGCCACAGAAACTGCCTTTCCACCTTGTTAGCACTGAAAACCACGGTGGGGATTTTAGGAAACAGGGCAGGAAAATCCCACTAGTGCTGAGGAGAGCTTCAAACAACAGCAAGGATTTTCAGGGGGGTATGCAGCCTTGACAGTGACTTTCACACTGAGGGTGTCCTCACACCATCCCTTCCCCTGTGCTGCTCCTGCCTCCTGAGAGCTGAGGGACCCTCTGCCCCTGCCCACGCTGGCCTGGGTGAGGAGCAGTCATGGGAAGCAGTTTGCTGTCCAAACCCTGGTTTAGAGGACAGCCCATGCCTCTGCTCTCAGCTCCTTTTTAGCACGTGCCCCAGTGCAAGCTGTCTTCAGCTTGCTCACCATGGGATTTCAGCAGAATCAATGTTTTCTCCTGTTTGTTTATTCCCATCACACTGTCATGGCACTTTCACTAGCACTGGTGCACATGGCCAGGCAGGGGTGCAGCAAAGCCAGGTCTGGACTGCAGATGGGTGTGGGAGAGCAGCTGTGTGTCCCTGAGCAGGCTGGGGTGTCAGTCAGGAGCTGCAGGTAAGGGCTGTGCAGTGAAAGCTGCAACTCTGTGGGGTGGGCTGGGAATGCCCAGTGTGACAGATGAGTAATGCCATGGTTGGCTCTCACAATTAAAAGAGAAATATCATGTATATTTGTTAGGAGAAGTTTTATAGATTTATAGTTGTGTTTTACTCCCCTTGTGTTGTTATCAGGGGTGCCCTGGGTTTGAGACATTTGGGAGGGTTGGGTCTTTACTATGACAACAGCTGACCCCCAAAAAAGATTTAAGAAAGTGATTTCCACCACTGGACTGCGAAGGAGGAGTTGATGGACAGAACTTTGGGGGGGCCAAAGGGTTAAAAGGTGAAACCTCCATGGTGTGGGTGAGCACATGGTGGGAAAATCCTCTGCTCCTGGTGCTGTAATATTTTCTCTATTCAGTCTTCTGTTGTGTTTTTGATAAGGTTTTAATAAACCTTTCTAAATTTTTGGAAGTGAGGATCATTTCTCACACCAGCACCTGTCAGCTCAGGACAACAGGAGCTCCAGGACTGGGCAAACTGGCCCAAACTGCACCCAGCTGCAGCTGCCATTCGGGTGAGGATCTGCAAGTCACTGCTGCCTGCTGCTCCTCTCCTGCTCCAGCCCTCCCCAGTCTGGGGATGAGAGGGTTGAGCCACAGGGACCTGGGCTGGAAGGTCTCCATGGCCATCAAGAACATTGCCAGGTCTCACTGTGTCTCAGGGAAGTGATTTGGGCCTTTAGAAACAATTCCTGATAAAAGTTTAAGGGCACCTTGGTATGATTGCATCCATCCCAGCTTGGGGGATAAGAAAGTTTAATAGTGTTCAGTGTCAGTGGCCTCAGGGCCAGGAGCAGTGCCAGTCACATTTAAATTTCTGCTACAGATGCAGGTAAATACATCTCTAGCAGTAATTTACCTGATTTACCTGGCTGCTGGTAAATTCCCGGGTATCTCCTCCTGGGTGGAGAAGCAGCCATCAGGTTATGAGTGGGGTGAGGGGGAGCCAGGGCTTCAGTGAGGCCCTTCTGTGTCCAGCTGGGCACTTCAAAGGCTGTTTTCTGCTCAGTTTCCCCATCACCTTCCAGCAGGAGCACTGCAGCATGCCAGGGTCACACAATCCTTCCCTTAAGGAGCTTTCCCATCTGCACTCCGGACAAAAGACTCAGCCAGCTCTTAGAATACCTGAATGTCCAATTCCTTCCATAACCACCTCAAAAGTGTGGCCAGGGTGCTAAAAATAGGTTAGAAACTGTTGTAAAATAGTTGATAGATCGTTAACCATGTACTGTTAGTTTGGTTATTATATTGTAAAAGGGTTAAAAGGGTAGTTATAAGAAATAAGGTACTCAGTGTACCATAACACACCTAAGTGAAGTGCACCACGAGCCTGGACAGAACCGCAGTGGGCCAATCAAGGGCCTTAAACCTTCATGCAAATGAAGGATCCAAACAGAAACCAATCCAAAGGGACAAAAAACAGGATAAAAAGGGGCATGTGGCCCAGGGAAGGTGTGCTGCTCCACCTGGAACATCGGGGACATCGCTGCTGAAGCTGTCCCAGCGCCGGCGCTGCAGCATCCTCGACGGGAGCGCTCCTGCTCACCCCTTGCTTTAGGCCTTTCTTTTATTATAATAAATGCTGAAATCACTTCAGTACCGGGAGCCTGGTCCCGTTTTTAACAAGGGTTCAAGGTGCGAAGATCCTGGGGCAGCGGGGAGGGAGCCAAGTGGGGCCAGGGGAACGCAGCTGGAGCAGGAGCAGGGATCAGTTTTCCTCTCTGGGCTTTTCTCCCTCCCTGTTCCCTTTCATCAGATCGCTCCCGGTGCGACCTTGAGGGTGCAGTGGGGGAGGAGGAGGATGTGGCAAAATGTGTGCAGGAGGAGAAAATACTGCATTGGCACAGTTTGAGCAGGTGACTGTCCCGGGGCAAGCTGAGCCTCACGGGTCAGGGGAACCAGGGCAGGAGGAGAAAACCTGGGGGTCCATGAGAGCCCCCACCCCCATCCTGGGCTGGGTTATTTTGCAGAGTCAGCAGAATCCCCTCCTGAAAGGGCCGCTTGGGGAGTCCTGAGAGGCTCCAGAGAAATTAACTCATTGCTCCCCAGGCTGGCAGGGCAGGATGGAGTTATTGGGGTGATGGATAAGGGGAAGGGAAG